>RJWK010026953.1:14590-26830 GCA_004363435.1 Platanista minor | reverse complement strand
AAAAAAAAAAAAAAAAAAAAAAAAAAATTAAAATAACAGTAAATTTAGGAGAGGATAGATAGTAGTGTGTAACGTGCCTGGTCTATGATAATGCAATCAATAAACGATAGCTATTAGTTTAAGTTTTTTTATCTAGACTGGGCATTTTCTGAAACAAAAGCAAATTTAAGAGAGAATAGATAGTAATGTGTATTTGCAAATTCTCTTTTTTGTGCGTGTGGGAAAAATCACAGCTGCATCAAAATACTGACTTTTAGATCAGACTGATTTAAAGTATATTTGGACCTTTTTAAAAGAAAGCATTGCCCACATTTTGCATCACCCCAGGGTATTTTTTTTTTCTTTAAACAGATATATACAACATAAATCCCGTTTGTATACTCTACCCTCCCAAGAGTTCCAAAGTACTTTTCATTTATTCTTTTATTAATCCTAACAATATCCCTGAGATCATAGTAAAGGCATGTTTTATTAACTTCAATTTAGAAGTGTGGAAGATTGAACTAGAAGAAGTTAAGTGACATGCTAGGGTTTAAATGGCAAATACCAGAGATAATGAACATAGTAGAATTAATAACATAGAGATAATAGAATTAAAATGAATTTTGCTGAAATTATTTTCATATGTTCTCCTAGAGAATGAATTTTAAGCAAAGTATTTGATTCTGTGATATGGAATAAACCATTGTTAGCATATCTTTATCTTTTGGAAATGTTAGATGAAGTTGTAGGCAAAGATGGAGGTAGAAGTGGGAAAAACAACTGAGATAGTCTGACTGGAGAAGCAGGACGACTTAGCAAGAATATGAGCTAAGGCCAAGGAACAGAAATGATCAGGAGGTAAGATAGAAAAATAATAGTGTCTGGTGCTATTAGACCTTAGAGAAGTATCAAAATTCTTGCAGTAGGTGTTGAACTAATACCTAATGACTCTGTTTTCAATGGAAAGTTTCATATCCTGACTTGATTGACATTTCCACAACTGTTAACCTCCAGTTTTAGCTCTGAGCTAGTTAACTAATTCCATTTGGTATTACATTATCTTTGTGTTGCTAGGTATGCCTCAGAAGCTTTGTGTAAGAATAGCTTTGGGTTATCCAGAGGAGTCTTAGAGCTTTGTGTGTATGTGTGTCTGTTTCTGTTACCTAGTTAATAAAACTGAGGTCCATTCTTTTCATATATTTAAAGGAGGAGAAGAGATTTGAAGAAAGAACACAGTGGAATCTTACTGCTGAGGGAATTAGGAGTATTTGTGAGTTACCTAGTTTGAGGTGGATTTGATTTACACCCACGGTAGATGTTTCCTGGATGTTTGTTAAAGAAATACCACAGATAAGCTGAGGCAACATGGCAGAAAGCAAGGAGAGCTAGGATTAGTCTGGTCTTTACTGTCACCCCACTGGTCTTCCACAGCTCTCCCTGTCTGATTTAGAGCCCCTCTTCAGTGGTCCTCGTTCATACTTCACTGCACAGGGATCTTACTGTACAGTTGGTTGCCTTGTCTCTCTGTCCAAGTGTTTGCAGCTTCCATGAAGTCAGGAGCTGTGTTTCATTGGTCATTTTCCATAACAAAGTGCTGGCATATAGCAGGAGCTAAATGAATGAACTAACTACGTGATTCTATACATTTATCCAAGCTGAAGCATACGTTCTTCATCAATAAATTGGTTGAGGATGGGGTGGATGTTGGACTGGATCCAAGGTTTTCAAACTGTGGGATGTGATATCAATTTAGTGGGTTGCAACAGCCTTAAAAAAGTATCAGAGTACCTTCCAGGTAGTGATGATAAGCACTGTATGGTGAAACTTTTGTATTAGTTGTATATTTGTATATGTTTACCATGAAGCAGTATAAAATGTATTTCTTACTATGGTTGTCCTCAGAATTGTTGAATGCCTCTGGACTAGATTAATGTTACCTCTAGTCATTTATTTAATTCTATATTTCAGTGGTAGGATGTATTATGGAAGGCAAAATTCACACTATACTATACTATTTCTCTAGGTGAGTTAAAATGAAGAAATTTTAATATTTTTATTTTGTTAAATTGACTGTATTTTAATTGAAAAAGGAATATGTATATGTGATAAAAACTCAGACATTTCAAGAGTACGTATAGTAGAAATAGTAAAAATTGTCTTTCTCTCACTGAGGTTTCTTATTTATTAAGCTGTTTCGTTTAAACTGCACATCTGACAAATTATTTCTGAGTTTATATTTTCTTTATATTACATTTATTTGATTTTTGAGGGCAGAGAGAGTTTAATAAACTTGTCTGGTTGTAGGTAGATGATTAAACCAGATGTGAAAGGATACATTTGAAAATTCTAATAGCAGGTGGGTTTGTTCACTCACTGAGTCATTTACAGTCATATTTTGAGAGTCCACTCCATGCCAGAAACTGTGTAAGGCTCTATGTATATAACAGCTCCTTCAAAGAACCTGGTGACCCAGAAGGGTACAGGATTGATATGCACCATGCTGTTGTTATCAGGGTAACTAGGCTAACAATGTTTATGCAAGGCATTTGTTAGAAAGTAGTTGGCTGGGTCAGGATGATGTCTCCAAATATCTGAGGAGCTGTTAATTGGAGATTGACTCTGTATGTCCCTGGAAGACTGAATTAGAACAAATGGGTGAAAGTTATAGGCAGGCAGATTTAAACTTAATGTAAGGAAGACTGCTCAACAGAACGGTTAAGAAATGGAATTAATTGCCTGTGAAGCAGTAAGTATTCCATCACCAGAAGGACAGAGGCTGGGGATTAAAGACTGGCTTCTTGGCATGGTGTAGAAGGGAGGCAGGTGGAGCCTCTGAAGGTTCTTGACTTTGAAGATTCTTGCTATCACATATCAACAGTTATATGTTTATGATTATTATTGGAAATGGAAGTTTAGATAGAATTTGGGTGTCTTTAGAGGTACAGAGTGGTCTAAATGGTTAAAGGAAAATATCACATCTCTTTGGAGAGTCCAGGAAAGATTTCATCAAAGAGGTAGGGTTTGAGATGAGCAGGAGAGTATAAGAATTTGATAAGTTGAGATGGGGCCAAAAGTCACAGATTGCAGCCTTTTCTGACCTCTCAATGACTTAGGGATGGTTCCCTAAGTTTAGTTCCATGCTGTTTAGCTCTTCAAGGTTTCTGACTGACTTATTATAGTTTGTGGTCCCTGAGGCAGACTGCAAACTCCTTACTGGTATTCCCCATAGTATCTTGCACAATTCTGTTTTATGTACTTAATTTTTATTGAATTTTCACTAAGAAAACTGTTGACCCAACTTAAGATGTGTTGGAACTGGGCATAAAGATCATGGCTTTTAGAAATACTTCTATTTGACACTTATGAGATAATATTGACTGTGTTTGAAATAATGCTCTTAGCTTGATAAACTAATACCTGTAGCCCATGTGCCTTAGTTTTTGAGTTATCTTTTCTCTTACCTGTACTCCTCTACTATTTTTACTTATTTAAAAAAATTTTTAATTAAAGTATAGTTGATTTACAGTGTTGCATTAGTTTCAGGTGTACAGCATAGTGGTTCTTTTTTTTTCAGGTTATATTCCATTATAGGTTATTATAAGATATTAGATGTAATTCCCTTCCATTTTTTTAATGATATAAATCTACTTATGATTCTTCTGTTTTAACATCTGCCCTCTTCACCTGTGTTAGCTTAGCTCTTTCCTTCCCTCACTATCTTTCCAACTTTTACTATCTGAACTCTTGTTCTCTGAACCCAGGAACCAAGTAGATTTGAATTACAAGGGATAATTAATATGTGAAAGAATGGTCTATCTCAACATTTCCCAAAGCAAGTATATAGATATGTGTGTGTATGATTTACCTGAGGAACTTGTCAAAATACGGGTTCCTGGGCTCCACTCATGGAGACTGACTCAGTGGGTCTGGAGTTAAACCAGAGTGATCAGTGTTTTTCCAAAAGCTCTTCTGGTGCTCTTGATAAGCAGCCAGATTTGGGAGCTACTAATCACTACTTTCACAGTTCCTATTATTTCTGCAGCTGTGGATAAGGAATGAAATGTGTCTTCATTTCCCATCAGTACACTGAAACTGCCCTTGCCAAGGTCACTGATGATCTCCAAACAGCTTAATTTACTTTCTAAGTATTTCTGAAGTTAATCACCTATGTATGCTTAATTCCTACAGCTGTTGACTGAGTTCAAGTTATCATCATTCATCTTCTGGACTGTAGCAATATACTTAATGCCTTCCCCATCTGTAACCCTTCAATCTAACTTCCACACAGCCATGGCATGATTGATATGAAATTAAAATTAAATGGTGTCACTATCTTGGTGAAAACTTTTCAGCTCTTAATGCCAATAGCATAAAATTTAAGCTCCTTGGCATGGCATAAAAGGCCCTGAATGGCCCAGCTTCTCCAGGTTATCTGTTGTGCTTTGACTGAACTGTGATTCATGCCCTACACACATTTACCATGTGTTTCACATTTCTTTGCCTTTTTCATGTAGACTCCTTCATAAGAATGGTATTATAATACAGGAAGAACAAAAACAAAAACAACAAAGTTGGAGAACCCACACTTTCCAATTCTAGAACTTGCTACAAAACTGCAGTAATCAAAACAGTATAGTACTGGCATAAGGATAGACATATAGATCAATGGAATAGAATTGAGAGTCTGGGAATAAACTATTACATTTATGGTCAATTGATTTCTGACAAGAATGCCAAGACAATTCAGTGCAGGGTGGGAAGAGTAGCCTTTTTAACAAATGGTGCTGGGGCAACAGGATACCCACATGCAAAATAATTTGGAATGCCATCTCAAACCATATACAAAAACTAAAAATGTATTGAAGACCTAAATACAAAAGCTAAAACAATAAAACTCTTAGAGTTTTAGAGCAAAACACAAGTGTAAATCTTGATGACTTTATAGGTTCGGCAGTGGTTTCTCAGCTATGACACTGGAAGTACAAGTGACCAAAAAAAAAAAAATTAGATTACTTGGACTTCATCAAAATTAAAAACTATTGTGCTTCGAAGGACACTACTAAGAACATGAAAAGATAACCCAGAGAATGGGAGACTTTTTTTTTTTTTTTGCAAAACATGTATCTGATAAAGGAATAGTATCCAGAATATATAAGGAACTCTTATAACTTAATAAAAAGACAAATAACCCAATTTAAAAATGGGCAAAGGATTTGAATAGATATTTCTCCAGTGAATATATACAAATTACCAATAAGCACATGAAAAGATGCTCGGTGTCATTAGCTATGAGGGAATTGCAAATCAAAACAACGGTGAGATATCACTTCACATGCACTAAGATGGGTATGATTAAAAGAAAAAGGTGAACAATAACAAGTTTCAATGAGGATATGGAGAAATTGGATTCCTCATACATTTCTGATGGGGGTGTAAAATTGTAAAGCCACTTTGGAAAACAATTTTTCAGTTTCTTAAAAAGTTAAATATGTGGGTTTCCCTGGTGGCACAGTGGTTGAGCGTCCGCCTGCCAATGCAGGGGACACGGGTATGTGCCCCGGTCCGGGAAGATCCCACATGCCGCGGAGCGGCTGGGCCCGTGAGCCTATGGCCGCTGAGCCTGTGCGTCCGGAGCCTGTGCTCCGCAACGGGAGAGGCCACAACAGTGAGAGGCCCGCGTACTGCAAAAAAAAAAAAAAAAAGAAAAAAAAAAGTTAAATATAGTTATAATATCCAGCAATTCCACTCCTATGCATTACACTGACAAGAATGAAAACCTAAGTATACACAATAACCTGTACATGAATGTTTATAGCAACATTATTCATAATAGCCAAAAGGTAGAAATAGCCCAGATACACATCAGTTGATGAATAGATAAACAAAATGTGGTATATCCATAATGAAACTTTATTCAGCCATAAAAAGGAATAGATTACTGATACATGCTACAATGTGGATGAACCTTGAAAACATTATGCTAAGTGAAAGAAGCCAGACACAAAAGACCACATGTCATATTCCATTTATATGAAATGTCCGGAATAGGCAAATCCATAGGGACAGAAAGCAGATTAGTGGTTGCCAGGAGCTAAGGCAGGGTATGGAAATGGAGAATGACTGCTTGTGGGTATGGGGTTTCTTTTGGGGGTGATGAAAATGTTCTGGGATTAGATAGCATTGATGGTTGTACAATATTGTGAATATGTTAAAAATGACTGAATTGTACACTTCCAAAGGGTGAATTTTATGGTACATGTATTATATCTCAATTAAAAGAAAACCTTAGGGATTAGATTAAATCATTTCAGGAGAGGATATGTGAAAGAGGGGAAAAAGAAGAAAAGCAGAAGAAAGGCACCCTGCAAAGGGAGCCAAGGAGAGACCAAAGATGTAGCAGGTAAATCAAGAGGCTGTTCAGAACTGAGAGAAAAGAGCAGACTTATTGGAGTGGTAGGAATCTCAACTTGGAGTGAGTTGAGAAGGGAATGGGAAGTAAGTGGGTACAGAGTGCGTAGACAACTCTTCTGAGGAAAAGCTGGAACAGGGTCTGGGAGGGTACATTTTTTTGATGGGAGATATTAGAGGAGCGGTCCCCAACATTTTTGGCAGCAGGGACTGGTTTCAGGGAAGACAATTTTTCCAAGGACCGGGGGTGTGTGTGGGGGATGGTTCAGGCGGTAATGCTAGCAATGGGGAGCGGCAGATGAAGTTTCGCTCGCTCATTGCCGCTTACCTCCTGCTGTGCAGTCCTGGTTGGGTACCCCTGTATTAGAGCATTTTTGTGTGCTAGTGGGAATGATCCAGGAGAAGACATAGATGATACAGGGAAGAAAGACAGGAGGGAGGGTCAGGGAAGCCTTGGGAAAATACAGGGGGATGGAATCCAGAGGTTCTGTGGTGGAAAGCCTCTTACAAGAGGAGGAGGGGCACCTCATCCATTGGAACTAAAGGATAAAGAAGTTGGTGCATAGAGTTGATAGGGGGAGGATAGGGAAGTTCCAATTTGATAAGATGACAGCATTAGCTGATGGTAGAGTGGGAAGGAGAGGGAGGAATAGAAAGAAGAAAGGAAAACGTAGGCAAAGAATATCTGAGGGAATGGGAGTGTGAGTTCAGTAGAGAACTATATTCAAAATGTATATGAAATTGTTCTTTTCATAAGTCACAAGCAAGTGGATTTTGTAAAATGTAAGTTTTGTCAAGTTACTGTTAAAATCTCTGTTACCCAGCTTTTTAGCATGATACACTGTTTTGCTCATGATCTGCCATCTGCCTCTGTCCATTCTCCTCTCCTCCTCCTCCCATTCAGCATGGTGTTTAGTCCTGCTGAACTACTTAGAGTTCCTAGAAAAAGCATCAAGGCCTTTCATGTCTCCATAGCTTAACACATATTCCTATCTACCTGGAAAGCTCTTTGGGTTCCCTTTTGCCTGCCTAACTTGACTTACTTTTCAAGATACAGCTTTCATCTCTTGGAAGCCTTCACTAAACTCACAGGTAGAAGATATTCACTAAATGTATGTTGAAAGACTGGAGATTCTTAAAGCTCTGTTGAACTGATGATGAGCTCTTTGAATACAGAAGAATTATCCAGAAAGGCAGTGTTGTGTGTGCAAAAAGCCAAGGGCTCTTGAAGTTTTGTGGCTTTCTAAGTTTGCATTTGCAAAGTCTTCATTTTCAAAGTCTAAATGTCTAGGACATAGGACATAAACTCCTCAGTAAATGAGCTTTAAAAATAGTGCTTAAGCAAAGAGTTACATGTAGCAAAACATGCCCAAGAGATGGTCTCCATTCAAGGATCACAAGGACATTTGCTTTATTTAAAATGCTGCATTTTTTTGGCATAACATTTAAGACAGATTTTGAAAGACCCATAACTGAAAGCTGTTTTTCCAAAAGGTAATGTTTCTTCAGAATGACTTGTAGGTTCCCTGGTTTGGACCCATGGATGGGTGAATGGAGGAATACATTTGGCGTAGAAGGAAAATATGTATATTTGGACCTACCCTGCATATTTTCCATTAAGGTCTCCAGCTGCTTGAGCATTAAGGAGTTGTGCCAGTGAGGAGGACAGGACCTGGTAACTGGTTGAAAGGAGCTAACAGAGCTTATGGTAAGGCTTGCCAGGGGAGAGGACAAACTCCCAGCTGTCCATAGAACAGACAGGACTTGTGGAAACATAGTGTTAAGTGGAGGCCCCTGAGCTTGGAAAAGGGACTTTTCTATTAGGCTGGAACCAAGAAAAGCACAAAGAGATCACAACTAATATACATAATATACATGTACAAACACCTCCATTTGGAATGGCGTACAACATTTACTGTTGAGTTGTCATTGTGTGGCTTGTTTATTCAGTATCTTTTCTCTTTAAAAAAATGGTATATAAATTGAATATTTGTAAATAGTGTTTTCTTAACACTTTGCATTACTGTATTAGAGATGCTTTAATTTTCAGATTTTGCTTGCCAAAAGTTTCTAATTCTTGCTTGAAAAATTTTTCTTAGCATGTAACTTGGATTTTTAGAGTGAGAATCTTTGCGAGGCTAAATTGTTTTATAATGAAATTGATCATTCCTTAATTTCCCTTTTAAAACACAGGTGTTTAAAATCTAGCAAGTTTTCTTAATTGGAGAGAAACATTTCCTTAATTTGTAAGAAGTTAGTTATCATTCCTGCAAATAAAACCATTTTAAATTTAGATTTATTTATATCCTGTTTTTCCACAGAGGATTTGAGGTGGCTTCCTATATTCATTTTTTTCAACAAATATTTATAGAGATATTGGACACATAAAATGAAACAATAAAGATTAGAAGTGAAGAAGCAGGACCAAAAGAAAAGTAAGTAGGGTAAGACCAAAGAATGGAGCATAGAAAATTTTCAAACATAAACATTATCATAATAGTGGACTTGAACGCATTTAAACAGCCTGGTAGTCAGGGGCAAAAGTGAAATATGATCACTTAGTTTTATTACCAGAAAGGAGGAAGAAACATTCATATTCACAGAGTTTCCTCTAAAGCTAAGGCAAGAGCAATTTCTCATATTTTATAACAACCTGTAGTAGCTTCCTTCCTCTGTGATCTCATTCATTATCAGGGTTCAGCTTGGCAGGTGACTTTGGAATCTTGAGCCTGGATCCCATTCCCATATTACGGATGCATGCTGAAATTTCAACTTAAATGCTCATGCTTTCGCTAATAGATTCATCATCTTCCCCAGATAGCTCATTTCTTATGTGTATTAATGGACTTCTCTTAATCAACAAGCCTTAAAACTTTCATATTTTCTTCAACTCTCCACTCCCCACACCAACTAAATGTGGGGTTTCTACTTCAGGGTGCCTTTGTACTCTCTTGGTGCTTTTCCACTTCTGTTGCTGTTGTCTCAGTTCCGAACTTATTTTCCTCTTGCCTGCTCTATTACAATAGCTTGTTTAATAGCCTAAGTTCTTCCAGTGTCAACCCCTGTCTAAATCATCGTAAATACTCTTGCCAGAGTTCTCTTAAAGCACAACTCTAATCATCATCAGCTCCTTTTTCCAACATAATAAAATCCTAACTCCTTGGCATGATATTTAAAGCTTTCCATGACCTGGTCACCAACTACTTTCCAGCATAATCTTCCATTCCTCTCACACACTATAGGTACCATTCTCTGGAACATTCCTTGTGCAAATTTCTTTCCCTTGTGTCATTACCCATACTGTTCCCTCAATCTAGAATGCTTTTGCTCTTCCTATTCCTCCCATTTTAATTCAATTTATAAAAATTTTCCTGAGTCTTTGCCATAAACAAAGGATTGTGCTAGCTATTGTGGATTCAGAGATGAGAATGCTTACCCTTTCCCTCAAAGATCTCACAACTGTATTCAGAGGAATTAGTAAGTTGAAGTTTACATACTGTTTCTTCTATGAAGCCTTTGTAATTTCCTAGCTTAAATTGATTTTACTTTCTTTCATGTTTTTTTAAAGCCCTTACTTGCATTTTTTATTTTTCATTTTCATTTTAAAATTTTTCTACAGCTTTTAAAGATTACTTTCCATTTATAGTTATTACAAAATATTGGCTGTATTCCCTGTGTTGTATAATAGATCCTTGAGCCTATCTTACACCCAATAGTTTGTTCCTCTCACTTCCCTACCCCTGTTGCCTGCCTCGCCCCCTCCTGCCCCTGCACTGGTAACCACTAATTTGTACCCTGTATATCTCACTTATGTATTTTAAATAGGCCTTATGGGTATTCCAAATATTATTTTATATGCCCCATTATAAGCTTCTATGCATCACATTACCTGCATCCTTAGGTCCCTATGCATGTCATATTATAACTTTCACCCAGTAAGTGTTCAGTAACTATTTGCAGGGCTGCATACATGGTCAGTTGGCTGAGATGTTACATAGATCCTAAGAAGTAGGTATCATTGTCTGTCAAAACACTCACAATGTATTTTTGGGGTCTGGTTTGAAAAGTTGCTTTTAGGTGTTATCTTAAAAGCTTTGGTGAATGTAATTCTAATAAAGGCCAAACATTTAAAAAGTTTTCTGCTATGTGTGTAACCACACATGGAGTGCAGCCTTTGAAGTCAGCAGGAAATCTACACAGCATGTGGAGAAGAGCCTGAAATGGTTTGGGCAGGGATAGGAGTCAGACTTCAGGGCAGGCCTCCCCGAAGGACAAGTGAGCTGAAGATCAGGCTTGGAACAGATTTGAAGCAAACCTGTATTCACATGAGAGTTGATGGCTTTTGATATTTGATATAACTCTGATTAGTTTGCTGTGGAAATGGTTACTGGTTAAGTAATTGAAGAACACCCCTCTCCCTGCCCCTACCATGATTACTTTATTTCATTTAAAAAAAAAAAAACCTGTATTTTATTTAATTTTTTTAAACATTTATTTTATTTTATATTTTATTTTTAAATTTTTTTTGGCAGCACTGCACGGCATGTGAGATCTTAGTTCCCTGACCAGGGATGGAACCCGTGCCCCCTTCAGTGCAAGTGAGGAGTCCTAACCACTGGACTACCAGGGAATTACCCTAAAAAACCTATATTTTAATATGGCTGTTCATACTTTGAACCTCAAATACTTGGAATGTAGAAGTCACATCTGTGCTAGGCTATAATAGGTCACATCCATGGTTCATCTAGTCCATGATTCTTCTGCTAATAGATACTCAAGTAATATGCCGTGGGGAGATGCTGGGCACATGGTCTCTCTTTCATATATTAATCTTAAACTAAGGTTAAATGCACCCAAAGTATTTTTCGTATACTTGTCGTATTATATTTTTTCTGCATTTCCTTTGAATTTCCTTTTATTTAACCTAACTTCTGCTTGGAATAATGTATACTTCATACTTATAGTCCACTTTGGAAATTATTAACAGGCTGCAAATTTGCATGCTTGAGTGTTGAAAGGAATTCTTATCATCCCAGTATTTGGCATTTGTGGGTTCTACTTCAATGGTACCTTTCATCATATATCGCATGTTTATATATTTACCCTATTTTATCTATCAAAGATGCCACAATTTTAAGAAGTACTATTATTTTATATAAGCTAAGAAAGAAAAAAAAATCCACTGTCATTTAAATACATGCTTTCTGGTCAGGAAGAACCTAGGGGCAAGACGGGAATAAAGACACAGAACTACTAGAGAATGGACTTGAGGATATGGGGAGGGGGAAGGGTAAGCTGTGACAAAGTGAGAGAGTGGCATGGACATATATACACTACCAAACGTAAAATAGATAGCTAGTGAGAATCAGCTGCATAGTACAGGGACAACAGCTCGGTGCTTTGTGACCACCTGAATGGGTGGGATAGGGAGGGTGGGAGGGAGTGAGACGCAAGAGGGAGGAGATATGGGAACATATGTATATCTGATCCACTTTGTTATAAAGCAGAAACTAACACACCATTGTAAAGAAATTATACTCCAATAAAGATGTTAAAAAAAATAAATACATGCTTTCTTATGTTTTATAGTTATTGGAAAAGCTCTTAGACTTTAGAAATAGATTTTTATCATATGTCACTCTTATGTATACACAAATTGTAAGATGTTAATAAAATAAATTGGTTAATTATTCCCCAAACTTCTTCATATTGGGTCCAACTCATGAATTACTCTTCAGTGCATGACTGATGATTGTGTTTTTCCACCCAGTATCATCCTCTATACTGTTAAGAGTGTTAGTGGTGAAGCGTTTCTTTAAAAAGTACTTCTTGATTCCCCTACCCCCCCCC
>RJWK010026953.1:0-14490 GCA_004363435.1 Platanista minor | reverse complement strand
CTCTCACTGCTGTGGCCTCTCCCGCTACTGAGCACCGGCTCTGGACGCTCAGGCTCAGAGGCCATGGCTCACGGGCCCAGCCGCTCTGCGGCATGTGGGATCCTCCCGGACCGGGGCACGAACCCGTGTCCCCTGAATCGGCAGGTGGACTCCCAACCACTGCGCCACCAGGGAAGCCCAGTACTTCTTGAGTGAATAAGAATAATGTTATTTCCTAAGAGACAGGATGTTTTAGAGCTGATCAGTTTTAGAATTGATCAATTTTAGAATTCTTTGGTTCATGCCCTGGGACCCACCCTCCATGGTGAGAGTGTCCAGTGGTATCCTGATCACAGCTCGTGGCATGCCAGGCATCCATCTTCTCTCTGGTCTGCCCAGGCCAAGGGGCAGAAACTGAAACGCCCTGAAGAACTTGGTGCCAAGCCAAGTGATTTTTCCTGTTTTAAACCCTGACACTGTAGTCTGTGCATTGCGTGAACGAGTGGAAAATTTTGAGCAAAAAATGGCTTCTTGCCAGATCTATTTGAAATACTCAAATCCACTTATTTAATGGCGTCTTCATAGATATGCATAATTGAGTTAGAGATGTCACAACTTAGGCAATTTTTCACGCAGAAAGAAAGGAGAATTAGCTCTCTTCTAAGTCAGTGCTTCTTGGCAACTCTGGCTTGCTTTATGAAGCAAGGAGTAACCTCTGTCTATTGAAAAACATAATTTTTTGTTTTCTCTCTTTCATTGATAGAGCAGTTGCCATATGAGAAGAAACAAAAGAAGCTTCTTGGTGTCCTTTATATAATTTATCAGACTATAGTTGCAGGGGCTAATTATTCTTGCATGTGCTTTTTTTAAGGATGTGTATTTGAACATCATGTTTGGTCTTTTGGAGAAAACCATTTTGTGAATGAATGCTTTTGGGCACAAGCTATTGCTTTCCCCTCTGAATTAAGGTATGTGAAAACACCTGGCATATAGCCCAAGTGCTATTTCCTTTGCACTCCCCCATCTGGTACTATCCTCCACATGCCCAAGGAACTGTCATCTACTTACTCACTGCTTGGCCACGTAGGATCTTAGCAGAGTTCAAGTTTCCCAAGATCTACAGTGTGTGATTTTCACTCTTGCTCGAGTTTGTTTCTTCAGAGGCATTTCCTCATAAGGGAAGCAGGTAGTTATATCTGTCATATGTAGTTAACTGTTGAATTGTGCTGCTTCATTCTAGAATTCCTCTTCTATAGTTTATACTAACCATGTTTTTCCTGTACTCATATCCACAAAGAAACTTAAGCTCTTGACCTGAAATTTTCTGGTTGTTTATTTTCTCTTTTTCCATTTACTTAATTATAAATGGATTCATATCATGACTGATAATCATTAGTTCTCACTGAGATATGATGCTGGGTTATTATCACTAAAATATTTTACTGCTGTACCTTATTTTTATTGTTAGAGAAATTAAAACTAATGCTTATAGGTGATAAATGTTTCATGCTACCTCAAGATGGAAATCAACTTATTACCAATCACTTTCAGTTTAATTTAACCTTCAGCTTGTTAAAGGTGGGAACTGATAACTTTTACATGGACTCCAGTTAATTGTTTTTAATTGAAATATAGTTGATTTACAATGTTGTGTTAGTTTCTGATGTATAGCAAAGTGATTGTTATACATGTGTATGTGTATTCTTTTCCATTATGGTTTATTACAGGATATTACAGTTCCCTGTGCTATATAGTAGGACCTTGTTTATCTATTTTATATATAGTAGTTTTTATCTGCTAATTCAAGTTAATTTTTTAATATGGGAAGTTCTGACATGTTCTATAATTTTAGTTACAGCAACTCATATCTGATATTCAGCTTCCTTCACTAATCATTTGGATCATAAAGCCTTAATTAGGCACCATTGGTGGGAGCTACTGGAAGTGCAGATGTAGTGCCTAGGAAGATATAAATATGCATTGAAGAACTAACCTTGCAGTCAGTGTTCTGATGGCTTGCTTTAGGACCTATTTAAATACTTTTACATTTGCTATTATTGTGTTTTCCATTATTATGAAAATATTAAATAATAATATCTGTTTGACATGAATTGCCCCTTGTATTCCTTACTGGTTTAAAGTAAAATTGGTGACATATATAATTTTTACGGACTCTTATATATCCTCATTATTAAGAAGACATGACTGAAAATAAATATTAGGTGAGACCAGTTGAAAAATAATGTGTTTATATTTTCATTGTGAACTAGCTGATGATCAGGGAGTTTTTTACTCGTTTGGGACTTGTAAACTTTTGAAGTCTCTTGTGCATTGTTCACTGTTCTGCAGAAGATTGGTGCTAGTTGCCTGAAATGAAAAGTGAAGAATTGATCTTCAGCAAAATGATTTCTGTTGAACACTTGCTATATGCCAATTATTTTGCAGAACAGACTGTGCATCAAAAAGAGATATAGAATGGTCGCTGCACTCAAAATTGTATGCTAAAAGTCAAAAGTTTGCACTGGATATTGTCATAAGTAGTGGGGCAGAGAGGGCTATGTGGGGCGGAGGGAGGTCAGGGAGGAACCAGTGCCCATTGTTTAGAAATGGAGTGATACAGTACACAATCATGTATGTGCTCACCACTTTGTGCTCAATGCCTAGAGTCACAAGAACAGACAGATACATTGCTGTTAGGGATCTGATTTTACCAAATGCTGCACAAGTTTTCATAAATTTCCAAAAAACAAAGTATAATACAGTCTTCTCTCAATTTACATGCTAGTTTTATTCTGAGAAAATTCCATGTGTTACCTGAATTCTTGTTTATATGTAAAACAGAATTAGGCTTCAGCTCAGATAACTTCACCTACATGGATGTGTAGCAAAAGATTAGAAAATTATGCAGGATGCAGGGTAGTTAGTTGTTCAGTGTATAGAACTCTCCCCAAAATTCAGGATGGTTAACATTCCTGCTTCTGCAGTCACTGTGAAACATCTTCATGAATTTCCAAATTGCACTCCCTTGACAACCAGGGCCCTAGTGTAATATCAGTGACTATGTAGCTTATATGTCCTAATTTCCCTTTTTTGTTTAAATATTTGGTTGTTGTTGTTTTGCTTGTTTTGATCTGCTGAAGAGAACGTTTAAACTGTAATCCTCTAGTAAGTCATAGGTCATGTATTAAATGTTTTCTCCAGAAAGATATATTCTGTGGATTTTAGAAGTAGTAAATTCTTTATTCCGTTCAATTTAGCCAACATTTGCTAAGCCAGGTACCATACAAGTCTGGGCTATGGCTTCTGCTCTCACATGGCTGGCTAACAGCCCATCAGGAAAGTCAGTGTGACAAGGAGTGTGTGGAGAATTTGAGAAATGATAAAGTCTTGTAGAGGATTGAGGGAAGGTCAGGGGAAATGACAGAGACTGTCACATTTGAGTTAGGTCTTAAGGAATAAGTATAATTTTAAAAGGATTTTAGGAGTGTACTACTTTGTAACAGAAAGTTGAATTTGACATGACCTTTCAAGTCATATTACTTATACAGACTTTGCAATGAATTACCAAATGCCAAGTATTTCTTGAGGTGATAAAGTATCCCCCAGTTTCTACTTTTTTTTTCTTTTTGCAGTTAACTTTTTTATTGTTTGTCTTTACATCTTTGTATCTTGATCTTCCCAGCTGGTCTTTGAGGATAGAAACTGTGCCTTACACTTCACTGGATCTCCCATAGTGCTGAGCACAGAGTAGCCACTCAGTGAATATTGGAACTTAGATACTGTCAAAATAATTTATGTAGGAATGAAGGGATTATTCTTAGTTGGGAAATTTTTCGGTTTATTTTCCTATTAGCATTTCCTAGGAAAAGTGAAGTCAAGATGTTAATAATTGGGACAGTAGGAGGACAGCCTAGCCTCCACCAATCTTGGCACACTGAACAGGCCCCAGGTGTACTCTGTCTCAGTTTGTAGAAGCATGTTGTTTTTCTCCTAGTCTCTTTCTTTAGATAAGAGAAAATTTGGAAAACTAATATCTGCTCTGGAATTTTATAGGAATTGCCACTCAGGAGGTCTCTTTATGAATATTCATGTCTCATTCAGGTCTAATTTGGACAAGATGTTCTTTCTCACTTTAGAGTCAGTTGACGAGTAAGAATTATAGATATATTTTTTAATAGTTTCGATAAATCTGATAATATTTGTAAAGCATGTTATAAACTGGAAAGTATTACAGAAATTCTGCTGCTGCTGTTATTAAGATTGAGGAAGGAATATAATCATAGCAAGGAGGAGCAAACTTGTTCTATAATTACTTTTAGGGTCTGAGTCTTGTGTTTGCCATAATTTGTGAAGACACTTGGTAAGCTTTGTTGACTCACGTTTTATTGTTGTATTTATTGGATGTATTTGGATATTTAAAGATATAATGGTGTAGCCCTTTAAGGAATCAAGTTGAATCATACTTCAAGATGAAAAGATCTTGAATGAGCTTCACTTGCTGTGAAGTTACTTAATCTCTGTAGGTGAAGCATTTCTCATCAGTAAAATGGTATGTATTTCCCCAGCCTGTTATGAGTTTCTTTAATGGGTATGAAGGGCACAGCTTGGTGTCTGGCCTGTGATAAGTTCTCCATTTCCATAAATGTTTGCTGTAGAATATTACTATTATTAAAAGAGTTATTTAAAATCCCAAATTCAACAGATATTTGTTGAACACCTACTATGTGTCAGGCAGTATTTTAAGAACTAGAGAACAAAGCCAATGAAGGAATCAAAGATTACTGTTCTCTAGGAACTCACATTCTAACTGCAGAGATGGATAAGCAACTGGCATAATAAATAAGTAAATTATATGGTATGTTATGGGATGGTTAAGACTATGGACCTAAGTAAAGGTAAAGCATGGCACGGGGGATCAGTACTGTTCAGGAGGAAGAGACGAAGACTTGGAGATGACAGCATTAATTGTGTCTCCAGCGTCGAGAATTGGTATTGCAAATAGCAAAATAACTTAAGTTGGGAGAGATTGCTCCCAAGCAAAGAATAGGTAGTTTTGGGAGTGAGAAGCCGACATCTCTTAAAGGAGTATTCAGCCCCTTTGTTCTAAAGAACAGCTGTTACTCTCTAGAAGCTGTGGAAATGCCTGATGTTCTTAACTGTTAGGCTTAAAACCTGTGAACAGTTACATACTTTTTCTTTTCCTTTCTCCAGAAAGGAAAAAAAAAACTCTTTTATCTTTTCCTTCAATGACAATAAAATAAGCATTCCTAATAGTATTATTAAATCTTTCCTTTAGGAGCTGTTTCCTTTACTTCCTAAAGGATTTTGCTCTAATCCAAACCAGAGGCACGTTTATGTTAAACCTCTCATTATATGACATTATTACTGTGTTTTCAAAAGTAAGAATGTTTCTATTTTTCTCCTGAATGTCACTTGATTACAGGAAAGGAATGTGAGAAGGCCTCTTACCACAGCTAAAGTACATTATTTAGTACTTTATGGTAGACAGTTCTTTTTCTGGAACTCATTTGAAAACTTAATGTGATGTGAACTCAGTTTTTTCAATTCCTAATCAGATGTCTGTTTTCCTATTTTTAAATTATATGTCACATCCATATACATATATACAAACATATGTATTTTTCATATATCTAGATATTCAGGTATAAACTTAGATGCCATAAATATATCTGTATATATTGTGTATAGATATGTATATATGTGCATAAGCATATTTTAGTAATTAAGTTAATTTGATTAATCTCTTAATTGTTTGAAAGAATTGGGGAAACCATCAGTTTTTATGATTAAAATTTCCTTAAAATTAAATTAATTGTGGAATTTGTACAAGTCAAAATAATTTAATGTTTCAGTGGTGTCTGTGATAGTTCTTACATTTCGATGTTGCAATGAGAAGGTATACAGTGGTATAATAGATAATATAGGATTTTCAAAAATAATTTGAGAACTCCATGCTTTTAGCATCAAAATATGATATTCAAATAGTTCATTACTTGTCAAATGCACATATATAATTAGTGAGCCTGGATGACTTGCTATTCTTGCATTTATTCAGCAATTTCTAGAGTTCATGATTGCTTTTTCTAAACTGTATGTACTAAAGCTACTAATAAAACCAGTGTTATTCCATTGGAATAAGCATGCAAATGTACCTTTTCCTGCTTGGTTGAAGGACTAACAGTGTCTCTTTTTGAAGACAAGTGGGAACATAGGAAGTAAAAATGACTCTTGTGTAAGTTATGGGTGGACTCTGAAGGAGTAAACCAAGTATTTACTGGCAGTATAGTGTTGTGTAGTGTTTAAGAGCATTGATCTGAGCCTGAACACTGGATTTAAATCCTGTCTTGCCACTTACTAGGTGGCCAATCTTGGTTAAGTTGCTTAATCTTCTGGGCTTTAGTGTCCTCATCTGTGAAATAAGAATAATAGTAACTACCTTCTAGGATCATTGTGAAGATTAAATGAGTTGGTATATGTAAAGCACGTAGGATATTTTGTTACATAAACATAAAAATAGATATCACAGTAAGTAAAAAAAAAATGAGTCTTCATCTTTTAAAGAAATATACTTAAATCTTTACTGATAAAATGGTGTGGTATCTGGGATTTGCTTCAAAGTAATCTGGTAGGAGAGTGGGACATGGGAGTGAGAGAGAAAAGGGATGAATCAAGATTGATTGTGTTGATAATTGTTGAAGTGGAATTTAGGTATGTGGATTTATTATACTATTCTTTCTAATATAAGCTTGGAATTTCCCAAATAAAAAGTCCAAACAACAAAAAAGTGCAGTTTGCCTCTTCCCATTTTCTTGTTCTTTCTTTCTTTTCTTTCCTCCCTTCCTCCCTCCTTTCCTTCCTTTCTTCCTTCCTTCCTTCCTTCCTCTCTTTCTCTCTCTCTCCCCCGTTCCTTTTTTTTTTTTTTCTGGAATATATATTTTTTAACATCTTTATTGGAGTATAATTGCTTTACAATGGTGTGTTAGTTTCTGCTGTATAACAAAGTGAATCAGCTATACATATACATACATCCCCATATCTTCTCTCTCTTGCACCTCCCTCCCACCTTCCCTATCCCACCCCTCTAAGTGGACACAAAGCACCGAGGTGATCTCCCTGTGTGATGCGACTGCTTCCCACTAGCTATCTACTTTATAACTGGTAGGGTATATATGTCCATGCCACTCTTTTCCTTTGTCCCAGCTTAACCTTCCCCATCCCTGTGACCTCTAGTCCATTTTCTATGTCTGTGTCTTTATTCCTATCTTGCCCCTAGGTTCTTCAGAACCATTTTTTTTTGTTTAAGATTCCATATATGTGTGTTAGCATACAGTATTTGTTTTTCTCTTTCTGACTTACTTCATTCTCTATGACAGTCTCTAGGTCCATCCACCTCACTACAAATAACTCAATTTTGTTTCTTTTCATGGCTGAGTAATATTCCATTGTATATATATGCCACATCTTCTTTATCCATTCATCTGTTGATGGGCATCCATTCATCTGTTGATGGGCATATAGGTTGCTTCCATGACCTGACTATTGTAAATAGTGCTGCAATCAGCATTAAGGTGCATGACTGTTTTTGAATTATGGTTTTCTTAGAGCATATGCCCAGTAGTGGGATTGCTGGGTCATACGGTACTTATATTTTTAGTTTTTTAAGGAACCTCCATACTGTTCTCTATAGTGGCTGAATCAATTTACATTCCCACCAGCAGTGCAGAGGGTTCCCTTTTCTCCACACCCTCTCCAGCATTTATTGTTTGTAGATTTTTTGATGATGGCCATTCTGACTTGTGTGAGGTAATACCTCATTGTAGTTTTGATTTGCATTTCTCTAATGATTAGTGATGTTGAACATCCTTTCATGTGTTTGTTGGCTACCTGTATATCTTCTCTGGAGAAATGTCTATTTAGGTCTTCTGCCCATTTTTGGATTGGGTTGTTTGTTTTATGGATATTGAGCTGCATGAGCTGCTTGTATATTTTGGAGATTAATCCTTTGTCAGTTGCTTCATTGGCAAGTATTTTCTTCCATTCTGAGGGTTGTCTTTTCTTCTTGTTTATGGTTTCCTTTGCTGTGCAAAAGCTTTTAAGTTTCATTAGATCCCATTTGTTTGTTTTTGTTTTTATTTCCATTTCTCTAGGAAGTGGGTCAAAAAGGATCTTGCTGTGATGTATGTCATAGAGTGTTTTGCCTATGTTTTCCTCTAAGAATTTGATAGTGTCGGGCCTTACATTTAGGTCTTTAAGCCATTTTGAGTTTATTATTGTGTTTGGTGTTAGGGAGTATTCTAATTTCATTCTTTTACATGTAGCTGTCCAGTTTTCCCAGTACCACTTATTGAAGAGGTTGTCTTTTCTCCATTGTATATTCTTGCCTCCTTTTTCAAAGATAAGGTGACCATATGTGCGTAGGTTTATCTCTGGGCTTTCTGTCCTGTTCTATTGATCTATATTTCTCTTTTTGTGCCAGTACCATACTGTTTTGATTACTGCAGCTTTCTATATAGTCTGAAGTCACAGAGCCTGATTCCTCCAGCTCCGTATTTCTTTCTCAAGATTGCTTTGGCTATTCAGAATCTTCTGTGTTTCCATACAAATGGTGAAAGTTTTTGCTCTAGTTCTGCGAAAAATGCCATTGGTAGTTTGATGGGGATTGCATTGAATCTGTAGATTACTTTGGGTAGTATAGTCATTTTCACTATGTTGATTCTTCCAATCCAAGAACATGGTATATCTCTCCATCTGTTTGTATCATCTTTAATTTCTTTCATTAGTGTCTTATAGTTTTCTGCATACAGGTCTTTTTTCTCCTTAGGTAGGCTTATTCCTAGGTATTTTATTCTATTTGCTGCAATGGTAAATGGAAGTGTTTCCTTAATTTCTCTTTCAGATTTTTCATCATTAGTGTATAGGAATTCAAGAGATTTCTGTGCATTAATATTGTATCCTGCTACTTTACCAAATTCACTGATTAGCTCCAGTAGTTTTCTGGTAGCATCTTTAGGATTCTCTACGTATATTATCATGTCATCTGCAAACGGTGATAGTTTTACTTCTTTTCCAATTTGGATTCTTTTTATTTCTTTTTCTTCTCTGATTGCTGTGGCTGAAACTTGCAAAACTATGTTGAATAATAGTAGTGAGAGTGGGCAGCCTTGTCTTGTTCCTAATCTTAGTGGAAATGGTTTCAGTTTTTCACCATTGAGAACGATGTTGGCTGTGGGTTTGTCATATATGACCTTTATGATGTTGAGGTAGGTTCCCTCTATGCCTACTTTCTGGAGAGTTATATCATAAATGGGTGTTGAATTTTGTCAAGCTCTTTCTGCATCTATTGAGATGAAAATATAGTCTTTCTCCTTCAGTTTCTTAATATGGACTATCACATTGATTGATTTGCGTATATTGACGAATCCTTGCATTCCTGGGATAAATCCCACTTGATCGTGGGGTATGATCCTTTTATGTGCTGTTGGATTCTGTTTCCTAGTATTTTGTTGAGGATTTTTGCATCTATATTCATCACTGATATTGGCCTGTAGTTTTCTTTCTTTGTGACATCTTTGTCTGGTTTTGGTGTCAGGGTGATGGCAGCCTGGTAGAATGAGTTTGGGAGTGTTCCTCCTTCTGGTATACTTTGGAAGAGTTTGAGAAGGATAGGTGTTAGCTCTTCTCTTAAATGTTTGATAGAATTCTCCTGTGAAGCCATCTGGTCCTGGGCTTTTGTTTGTTGGAGGATTTTTAATCACAGTTTCAATTTCAGTGCTTGTCATTGATCTGTTTATATTTTCTGTTTCTTCCTGATTCAGTCTTGGAAGGTTGTGCTTTTCTAAGAATTTGTCCACTTCTTCCAGGTTGTCCGTTTTCATGACATAGAGTTGCTTGTAGTAATCTCTCATGGTCCTTTGTATTTCTGCAGTGTCAGTTGTTACTTCTCCTTTTTCATTTCTAATTCTGTTGATTTGAGTCTTCTCCCTTTTTTTCTTGATGAGTCTGGCTAATGTTTTATCAGTTTTGTTTATCTTCTTGAAGAACGAGCCTATTTAGTTTCATTGATCTTTGCTCTTGTTTCCTTCATTTCTTGTTCATTTATTTCTGATCTGATCTTTATGATTTCTTTCCTTCTGCTAACTTTAGGGTTTTTTTGTTCTTTCTCTAATTGCTTTAGGTGTCAGGTTAGGTTGTTTATTTGAGATTTTTCTTGTTTCTTCAGGTAGGATTGTGTTACTATAAACTTTCCTTTTAGAACTGCTTTTGCTGCATCCCATAGGTTTTGGATTGTTGTGTTTTCATTGTCATTTGTTTGTAGGTAATTTTTGATTTCCTTTTAGATTTCTTCAGTGATCACTTGCTTATTTAGTAGTGTATTGTTTAGCCTCCATGTGTTTGTATTTTTTACAGATCTTTTCCTGTAATTGATATCTAGTCTCATAGCGCTGAGGTCGGAAAACATACTTGATATGATTTCAATTTCCTTAAATTTACCAATGCTTGATTTATGACCCAAGATATGATCTATTCTGGAGAATGTTCCTTGAGCACGTGAGAAGAAAGTGTATTCTATTGTTTTTGGATGGAATGTCCTTTAAATATCAATTAAGTCCATATTGTTTATTGTGTCATTTAAAGCTTATGTTTCCTTATTTATTTTCATTTTGGATGATATGTCCATTGGTGAAAGTGGGGTGTTAAAGTCCCCTACTATGATTGTTTTACTGTCTCTTTCCCCTTTTATGGCTGTTAGCATTTGCCTTATGTATTGAGGTGCTCGTATATTGGGTGCATAAATAATTACAGTTGTTATATCTTTTTCTTGGATTGATCCCTTGATCATTATGTAGCATCCTTCTTTGTCTCGTAATCATTTTTATTTTAAAGTCTATTTTGTCTGTTATGAGAATTGTTACTCCAGCTTTCTTTTGATTTCCATTTGCATGGAATATCTTTTTCCATCCCCTCACTTTCAGTCTGTATGTGTTCCTAGGTCTGAAGTGGGTCTTTTGTAGACAGCATATATACAGGTCTTGTTTTTGTATCCATTCAGCCAATCTATCTATGCCTTTTGGTTGGAGCATTTAATCCATTTCCATATAAGGTAATTATCAATATGTATGTTCCTATGACCATTTTCTTAATTGTTTTGGCTTTGTTATTGTAGGTCTTTTCCTTCTCTTGTGTTTCCTGCTGAAAGAAGTTCCTTTAGCATTTGTTTTAAAGCTGGTTTGGTAGTGCTAAATTCTCTTAGCTTTTGCTTGTCTGTAAAGGTTTCAATTTCTCCGTCAAACCTGAATGAGATCCTTGCTGGGTAGAGTAATCTTGGTTATAGGTTTTTCCCTTTCATCACTTTATTTTTATTTATTTATTTATTTATTTTTTTTGCGGTATGCAGGCCTCTCACTGTTGTGGCCTCTTCCGTTGTGGAGCACAGGCTCTGGATGCGCAGGCTCAGCGGCCATGGGTCACGGGCCTAGCTGCTCCGTGGAATGTGGGATCTTCCCGGGCTGGGGCATGAACCCATGTCCCCTGCATTGTCAGGTGGACTCGCAACCACTGCGCCACCAGGGAAGCCCCCCTTTCATCACTTTAAATATGTCCTGCCACTCCCTTCTGGCTTGCAGAGCTTCTGCTGAAAGGTCAGCTGTTAACCTTATGGGGATTCCCTTGTATGTTATTTGATGCTCTTCTCTTGCTGCTTTTAATATTTTTTCTTTGTATTTAATTTTTGATAGCTTGATTAATATTTGTCTTGGCTTGTTTCTCCTTGGATTTATCCTATATGGGACTCTCTGTGCTTCCTGGATTGGTTGACTATTTCCTTTCCCATATTAGGGAAGTTCTCAACTATAATCTCAGAGGTCTCTGAGACTGTCATCAGTTCTTTTCACACTTTATTGTTTATTTTCCTCTGTGGTAATTATTTCCACTATTTTATCTTCTAGGTCTCTTATCCCTTTTTCTGCCTCAGTTATTCTGCTATTGATTCCTTCTAGAGAGTTTTTAATGTCATTTATTGTGTGTTCATCATTGTGTATTTGCTCTTTAGTTCTTCTAGGTCCTTGTTAAACGTTTCTTGTATTTTCTCCATTGTATTTCCAAGATTTTAGATCATCTTTACTATCATTACTCTGAATTCTTCTTCAGGTACACTGCCTATTTCCTCTTCATCTTTGGTGTAGTGAGTTTTTACCTTGCTCCTTCATCTGCTGTGTATTTCTCTGTCTTCTCATTTTGCTTAACTTACTGTGTTTGAAGTCTCCTTTTTGCGAGCTATGGGTTCGTAGTTCCCGTTGTTTTTGGTGTTTGCTCCCAGTGGGTAAGGTTGTTTCAGTGGGTTGCGTAGGCTTCCTGGTGGAGGGGAGTGGTGCCTGTGTTCTGGTGGATGAGGTTGAATCTTGTCCTTCTGGTGGGCAGTACTGCATCTGGTGATGTGTTTTGGTGTGTCTGTGAACTTATGATTTTAGGCAGCCTCTCTGCTAATGGGTGGGGTTGTGTTCCTGTCTTGCTAGTTGTTTGGCATAGAGTGTCCAGCACTGTAGCTTGCTGGTCGTTGAGTGGAGCTGGATCTTAGGGTTGAGATAGAGATCTCTGTGAGAACTTTTGCCGTTTGATATTACCTGGGGCTGGGAGGTCTCTGGTGGGCCAGTGTCCTGAATTCGGCTCTGCCACCTCAGAAGCTGAGGCCTGACGCCTGGCCAGAGCACCAAGACCCTGTCAGCCACACGGGTCAGAAGAAAAGGGAGAAAAAAGAGAGAGAGAGAAAGAAAGAAAATAAATGTTATCAAAATAACAAAATTATTAAAAATAAAAAAATTAAAAAGTAATAAAGAAGAGAGCAACCAAACCAAAACAAAAATCCACAAATGATAACAAGTACCCAAAACTATACCAAACAAACAAACAAAACAAAACAAAACAAAAAACAGGACAGACAGAATCCTAGGACAAATGGTAAAAGCAAAGCTATACAGACAAAATCACATAAAGAAGCCTACACATACAGTCACAAAAAAGAGAAAAAGGAAAAAAAAATCTATGTATATAAAAAAAAGGAAGAGAGCAACGAAATCAATAAACACATCTACCAATGAGAATAAGCTCTAAATACTAAACTAAGATAAACATAAAACCAGAAACCAATTAGATGCAGAAAGCAAACCCCATGTCTACAGTTGCTCCCAAAGTCCACTGCCTCAGTTTTGGGATGATTCATTGTCTGTTCAGGTGTTCCAGAGATGCAGGGTACGTCAGGTTGATTGTGGAGATTTAATCCGCTGCTCCTGAGGCTGCTGGGAGAGATTTCCCTTTCTCTTCTTTGTTCACACAGCTCCCGGGGCTCAGCTTTGGATTTGGCCCTGCCTCTGCATGTAGGTCGCCTGAGGGTGTCTGTTCCCTGCCCAGACAGTACATGGTTAAAGGAGAAGCTGATTAGGGAGCTCTGGCTCACTCAAGCCAGGGGTAGGGAGGGGTTCGGAATGTGGGGTGAGCCTGTGGCGGCAGAGGCCACCATGACGTTGCAGTAGCCTGGGGTGCGCCGTGTGTTCTCCTGGAGAAGTTGTCCCTGGATCAGGGGACCCTGGCAGTGGCGGGCTGCACAGGCTCCTGGAAGGGGAGGTGTGGATAGTGACCTGTGCTTGCACACAGGCTTCTTGGTGACTGCAGCAGCAGCCTTAGCATTTCATGCCTGTCTCTGGTGTCAGCGCTGATATCTGCGCTGATAGCCATGGCTCACGCCCGTCTCTGGAGCTTGTTTAGGTGGTGCTCTGAATCCCCTCTCCTCACTCACCCAGAAACAATGGTCTCTTGCCATTTAGGCAGTTCCAGACTTTTTCCCGGACTCCCTCCTGGCTAGCTGTGGCACACTAGCCCCCTTCAGGCTGTGTTAACAGAGCCAACCCCAGTCCTCTCCCTGGAATCTGACCTCCGAAGCCCGAGCCTCAGCTCCCAGCCCCCACCTGCCCTGGTGGGTGAGCAGACAAGCCTCTCAGCCTGTTGAGTGCTGGTCGGCACCGATCCTCTGTGCAGGATTCTCTCCACTTTGCCCTCTGCACCCCTGTTGCTGCGCTCTCCTCCGTGGCTCCGAAGCTTCCCCCTCATCTCCGCCAGTGAAGCGTCTTCCTAGTGTGGGGAAACTTTTCCTCCTTCACAGTTCCATCTCAGAAGTGCAGGTCTCATCCATATTCTTTTGTCTCTGTTTTTCCTTTTTTCTTTTGCCCTACCCAGGTATGTGGGGAGTTTCTTGATTTGGGGGAGGTCTGAGGTCTTCTGCCAGTGTTCAGTAGGTGTTCTGTAGTAGTTGTTCCACATGTAGATGTATTTTTGATGTATTTGTGGGCAGGAAGGTGATCTCCACGTCTTACTCCTCCGCCATCTTGAATGTCCCTTCTCTCCACCTTTTTTTTTCTTCCTTCCTCTCCCTCCCTCCCTCCCTCCCTCCCTCCCTCCCTTCCTCCCTTCCTCCCTCCCTCCCTCCCTCCCTCCCTCCCT
>RJWK010026952.1:0-26730 GCA_004363435.1 Platanista minor | reverse complement strand
AAGCAGCTGCATAGCACAGGGAGATCAGCTCAGTGCTTTGTGATCACCTGGATGGGTGGGATGGGGAGGGTGGGAGGGAGGGAGACACAAGAGGGAGGAGATATGGGAACATATGTATATGTATAATTGATTCACTTTGTTATAAAGCAGAAACTAACACCATTGTAAAGCAATTATACTCCAATAAAGATGTTAAAAATTTTTTTAAATAAAAAAATAATAAAAATAAATAAAATAAATAAAAATTTATCTTTGGAGATGGACACTTCTTCCATCTTTTGCACATAGTATTTTCAAATATTGGCTTTCTGCCAGACATATTATTTTCATTGTAGGTGTCTCTTCAGAGTAAAAACTTACAAATCTTTAGAAACAGGGAAGTTATAATAAGTAACTAGTTGTTGCCCCATTGCCAATTTTGTAGCCTATTTCAGAAGTCCACAAATACTACCCACCATCTTTTTTTTTTTTTTTTTTTTTGTGGTACGCGGGCCTCTCACTGTTGTGGCCTCTCCCGTTGCGGAGCACAGGCTCCGGACGCACAGGCTCAGCGGCCATGGCTCACGGGCCCAGCCGCTCCGCGGCATGTGGGATCTTCCCAGACCAGGGCACGAACCCGCATCCCCTGCATCGGCAGGTGGACTCTCAACCACTGCACCACCAGGGAAGCCCCTCACCATCTTATATAACCAGTTAACAGGTATGGCCATAAAGTTGGTGCTGTGTCATTTAATTTGCAAACTCAACTATGGATATATAATTTAAGTTTTCTGGATATTTATTCAGTTGTATATGTTTTTCTTGTCCAATTTTTCTATTAAATCTGTTTGTAATTAAAGGTGTATACATTTTATTAGAAATAATGCAATCAAGAGACCAATTTTAGTATGTGGGAGAACCAATAAAGTCAATTAAAAGTCTAAATGAATAGACATGAGGACAAGGCACAAGAGGCAAATCAATGGCTTCACAAAGATTTTTTATGTTTAACATTTTCAGGTAATGGAGTGTCTTCTGATTTTACAGGAATTTTTCCCTCAGCAACGTTTCTGTTTCTTTATTAAAAATACAACTTCTTAAAGTAGATTTTTTTGGCAGGAAAGGACTGTAGATACTTAACATTTGATTTTTGTTAAACTCTGGAGAATACAGAGATTCAAATATTGCTACTACTTTCTTCATGAGCCCTAAAATATACCTAGATATTCATACAAAAAACAAAGCAAAGCAGTATAACTACAGTTGAATTTATGTGTAGTAAGAACAATGCTATAACAGTTCTGAAGAATATCATATTTGGATGTTATAAACAAGGAGTTTTTGTGTAACTGTTGTGGACTAAATAGTGTTCTCTCAAAAATAACACATTGAAGCCCTAACCCCCAATGTGACTGTGCTTGGAGATAGTGCCTCTAGGGAGGTAACTAAGGCTTAATAAGGTCATAAGAGTGGGAACCTAATCCACTGAGACTGGTGTCCTTATGAAAAAAAAAAAAAAGAGGTTATCAAATAGTTCTCTCTGCACTCACTGAGAAGAGTACATATGAGGACACTATGAGAAGGCTCCCTTGCAAGAACAGGGGAGAGACTTCACCAGTAACCAGCCTTGCTGGCACCTTGATTGTGGACTTCTAAACTCCAGAATTGTGAGAAAATAAATTTCTCTTGTTTGAATAACACAGTATATGGTATTTTGTTACAGCAGCCTGAGCAGACTAATATAGTAGGTAAGTATTTTAGTACCAATTTATTGGAAGAAGGCATTCAAGCAATATGCATTTTTCCTTTTTATTTATTATGAGCATATTTTCAATATAACAATCAAAATAAATTTTACTTAATTGATATTCAACAAGTAATCCATGTGTGTGTATCTTGATTTCTCTCTTCCCTTACAAAATGATTTAAATTGATGAGTGGACTTGCTTGTTTTCAGGTTCAGATAAAATTGCAAGTATTTTTGGAACCATAAAGACATGAATAAATTGAAGGTTGTCATAAATTGGTTAAAAAAAAGAAAAGCTTGGTGATGATCTGTAACTCCAAACTCTCCTTCAAAGTGGCTGCAACTATTTTTTCTTTAATGTTTTCTATTGCTATGAAGCTTGAGAAGTTAAGACTCTATCAGAGATAACCAGAGAGGAAAATATTGAGAAGTCAGGAATATTAAAGAAAATTTTGAAAGTTAAAGAAAAAATATTCAAGAAAAATCTATGAAATTTTTCTTTAAAATACAGAAGATTGAATAATTACAGTCTTCTCAACCTTGGGGTCAAATTGGGTTGCAAAATAAAATATATTAATATTAGGGAAGAAGATGGTAAAAAATATGGGGCCTCCATAAACAATAGAGTTTTAAATAAAACATAGTGGGAGGAAATCTGTGCTTATAATATCATTAATGTGACAAAATTTTTCTTTCCCTTAATTATGTTGTATAGACAATGATGAACATAAAGGGGGACAGGCAACATGGCAATATGTGTGATAATAACTCAATAACTCTTTGAGTGTGAAGAGATCTTCACCACCACATGTTATAGTAGATATAACTGTTGAGCAGCACCGTCCCCACCCCACTGCATCTCCTGCTTCTGCTGACTCAATGCACTGGGTATGACTATGGCACACTCTGTGACAGAATACCTCTCTACCACATGAGTCAAGTGGAACTCCTAGTCTTCATTCAAATAAAGCTATTCGTGACTATTTCATT
Source organism: Platanista minor (assembly GCA_004363435.1). Lineage (NCBI taxonomy): Eukaryota > Metazoa > Chordata > Mammalia > Artiodactyla > Platanistidae > Platanista > Platanista minor. The sequence goes on along the minus strand of RJWK010026952.1, from coordinate 24,014 downwards.
TATAAATCACTTATTTATTTATTTATTTTTTCTGTGGTACGTGGGCTTCTCACTGTTGTGGCCTCTCCTGCTGCGGAGCACAGGCTCCGGACATGCAGGCTCAGCAGCCATGGTTCACGGGCCCAGCCACTCCGTGGCATATGGGATCCTCCCGGACTGGGGTGCGAACCTGTGTCCCCTGCAAAGGCAGGCGGATTCTCAACCACTGCGCCACCAGGGAAGCCCCACTTATGGTTTTTGTACCTATGATGTAACATGTATGTGAAGCTGATGAGTTCATTATAATATATACAAATGAGAATTGAACTGGTTAAAAATGGCATCTGAGAATTCAGAATGGCGTACATATACCCAAAGTCTCTGAAAAGCATTTTACGTATATGTTTGCATGTAATCCTCAGGAACTAGGTTTTTCACCAGTTTACAAATAGAAACACTGAGGGAGTGAATGGGTTAGTTACTAGGCAAACCTCACATTTAGGTCTACCTTAAGTCCTAGAGCTTATCCATCACACTAGACTGATTTGGAGAGGGGGCAGATGTTAAATATGATGAATACATAAAACTTGTTTAATTAAAATTAGCCAGACCTTCTGTAGAAATTGTGTTTCTGCTGTCTAACATTCTAATGAATAGGCTGTGTGTGAGTACTTCCACAGTTAGAATGTGATATGAGAATAATCATACTATAAGTAGTAATGATCATGATGAGACGTATTGAGAACTTTGGGAAGAAGTGACCTGGGTTTATGAATTCAACCAGTTAGATAAATATAAGGCATATACTGAGGTTTATAGTATGGCTTTGGCTTCTCTGTGATACTTAAAAATGTCCTCGTTCAAGTACACCCTTTGGAAATATATACCAAGAACCCAAATATAAAGCACATACTAAAAACAAAACAAGATGGAACCCTGGAATACCAAAGTAAATTTGCTGAGGACATTATTATTAATATTATTGCTGTTATTTACGTCAGGTTTCTTTTTTGTGGCTGTTCGTTTGTTTTAAAGATAAAATATTGTAATCTGGGAGAAAAATAAGCATACGTTTAATTTAAACCCTGTTCGAATCCATGCATATATAAAATAGTGAAAACAGGGTTTCACCTCTACTTATTTCCTGCTACAGAAAATAATTACAAAACTAATAAAGCAAAAGTTTGTAAGGTAATTGGAAGGAAGTGAACAGTATAAATTCATTACACCCCAAACTAACATTATACAGCAGTGTTACATTAGGTAAGATATGTGTAAAAACACTGTTATAACAAAATAAAAGAATCAGAACATAAGTCTAGACAACAGATGGAGTAGAAAATACTTATATGGATTATATCTCCATTTTGGCTTCATGAGGTATAACATGTTTGGGTCAGAGGACAGTGACTTACTTCCCCAAACCTCAAATATCTGAGAAAACATGGTTTAAGAGCAAGAGGGAGAATCTGTTGCCACAGAGCTGAACAACATGAGAGGATGCTTGTTGTTCTTCATGTCAATGACAACAGGTCTCTGGCAAGAGAGAAGAGTGAAGTCTAGGAATCCTACTCTTCACATGAGCTTGGGCTACTCTCGACCTTCCTACTCTGGTTCAAGCTGTAATTCTTTTTGTAGCCCTCTTTCTTCCTCCCTCAGTCAATCCTGTTCTCTTCTTTTCTCATCAATATTATCCTAAGTCCCTGCTAGGGACTTTTCAAAGTCTTGAAAATATGTTAAGGAATTAGGTTCCTAAAGAACTCTGATTCTGGTGAAAATGAAATAAAAGGTAACAGGAGGAGGAAATCACTCATTTATGGCAGATTTATTTTACATGCCTCATTTTGTCTCATCATCACAACAATGAGATTGGTTCTGTCCAACATATGTGGAACCTGGGACTCATAGTTTTAGAAAGTCGTCAAAGGATTGGAAATAAGTAAGAAAATTATCTTTGAAATCAGAAAATAAATGCATCAGCAACTTTAATAGTGTGCAGATATTACTAATGAGGTGTAGAAGAAAGGCACTCAATGAATTTAGGTATGTCTTTTGGGGATAGGGGAGAATTGAGTGGTCACAAAAGGCTTGGTGGAGAAGAAGATGGGGACTTATATTTAAAGAATAGTAGATTTAAATTGATGGATAATATGGGGAATGGTGATCTGGGCACAGCAAGCTGTATTTGCAAACGTATGGTACTATGGGAAAGTATGGGATATTTGGTGAACCATACAGAATTTGTGAAGTATAACTATCACAGGATACATGGTAGGAATGGTAGTCACAGAGTTTGAATAGAATGCAGGAACAAGATGAAGAAAAATCTAGTAACATATGGTACTAAATTTAAACTTTATACTTAAGGCAGTGGTGATCCACATAGAGATTTTTAGCAGAGTAGTTGCACAGATTGCACTTCTAAATTTACTGAGAGATAATGAGGAATGGAGAAAAATAGTATAGGAGAGAAATGATGATATGTACTCAAGCAGTGGCAGTGTGAATGGTGGCAGCACTTTGAGAGATAATCCGGAGTAACTAAATTTGTGCCCAGTACAGCCCCTTTTACAGTAATAGAAAAATGGCCCTTATAAAACCATGTTTGGTGATTGGTCTTTACATTTATATGTCCCATACATACATATGTGTATTTAATGAGTAAGAGGGAATTTGTTTATCATAGCAGCACATTGCTTTTAGAATAACGTACATTTTCAAAGATTCTGCTAGTAATGCAAAGCATATTAATGCTTTACCTGAATGTATTGCTGATTGTATGTGCACCACACTTCCACTAATATTCTGCAGACTTCCCACAGGAATCATGGGCTTCATACTGCACAGGCAAAAATGTTCTGTAAAGTAGACTTCAATGACATTAATTGTATTTTCTTTGCATAGTAACTCTTACAAATCAATTTTTAAAAGATTAATCTTATTTAATTAAAGCAAACCTAAAGTAAAAAATAGTTATAAATCATTTACTAGGATATGTTTTTGCCATCATTTAAGAGAAAAATTAATTTAACATTCTTAAAATATAATACCACAACCAAACACCACTCCCTACTTCTATTTTGGTTGTATGGACGTTCTCAGTTATTAAAAGAAATTGCTATGTACATTAATTACAAACTTTATCATTAGTTGCATGAAGTTTTTCAGCCCCCGAAAGGGATCCTGGCTGAAATCTGGTTGTTATTATAACATTATATCAATATACTTCTTCATATTGCAAAGTGAGGTAAAGACTTACAGGTGCTTTAGTTTAAGAACATATTTCATCCTACTCATTTATTTATTTTCTCTTCTCCTTGGTATTAGTTTTTTTTAAAAATAAATTTATTTATTTTATTTATTTTTATTTTTGACTGCATTGGGTCTTCTATGCTGCGTGGGCTTTCTCTAGTTGCGGTGAGTGGGACTACTCTTTGTTGCGCTGCGTGAGCTTCTCATTGCGGTGGCTTCTCTTGTTTTGGAGCACGGGCTCTAGGCACGTGGGCTTCAGTAGTTGTGGCAAACAGGCTTAGTTGCTCCGCGGCATGTGGGATCTTCCCGGACCAGGGCTCGAACCCATGTCCCCTGCATTGGCAGGCGGATTCTTAACCACTGCTCCACCAGGGAAATCCCAGTATTAGTTTCTTAAGTGCAAAATACTGTACACGGGCCTCTCACTGTTGTGGCCTCTCCCGTTGTGGAGCATAAGCTCTGGACGTGCAGGCTCAGCGGCCATGGCTCACAGGCCCAGCCGCTCCGCGGCATGTGGGATCCTCCCGGACCGGGACACAAACCCCGTGTCCCCTGCATCGGCAGGGGAACTCTCAACCACTGCGCCACCAGGGAAGCCCTTCAAATATGATTTTTAAAGCAAAAGTCTGTGCTCTTCTAAGCCTTTTATTCTTTGATCTGCCTTCTAAAATGTATTGTTTTGTTTCTCTATGCTGTAAACATGCTCAAAACAATCTATCTGTTCTTCTTCTAGTATATGAATCACTGCGTTTCTTTTTGACATGCAGTTTTAATTTAAAGTCCTTGTATTTTCTTTCAATATCATTGCATCACTTGCCTTTTGCCATTTTGGAATACAGTATACAAAAGGTCCTCTCTATTCCATTTTCATCTATACTTCAAGCCAAGTATGTTCATAATACAGTACATTTCTCTTCCTTTAAAACAAATAGTCAAACCTATAAAATAGGCCTTATTCTTGTCTTCCCACACCAAAGTTATTGCAGTTTTCTATTCTAAGTTTTTTTTTAAAAACGAAAAAATACTGAGCCCAGATATAAAGGTCATGTAGCACAGTGTACACAGATACTCAATAACTGTGTTTCTTGAGTTACACAATATAGAAAGGTGGGGACTGTGAGAAATTTTGACTGAAACCTATAAAGCATGAGTATTATGGACAGGCAAAAGTACAGTTTTTCTCTTTCCTTTTCTGCCAGTGAATAAACTTAGCAATGTACTTTATCATGGTAATCAATACAAATTTTTGCTGAAGATCTTTTATGAGCAGAGTGCTGTTCCAGATCCTTGGAGATGTAAAGGGTTATAAAACACAGGTCCTGATTTTAAGTATCTTTAATTTAGTTGAAAAGTTAATAATTATATGATGCATAAAACATACTTTTTGGATCCAAAAACAAAAAGAAGGAATTTCACTTACCATAAAGAACAGATTGATTGGAAGTTAAAATTTCTGATGAGTTCATGCGATGCTTTCACTTGTTTTGTCCTGTTTCTTACTCCTTTTTAGGGAAAATCTTCAGGCTTAGCCATACCCAGACTGGGCAGTAATGTTGTAATGTAGAGAAAGGATATTTCCCTAAATACATGCATGAGCACACACACACACATTAAGTAAAACTACAATGTCTTTAAATAAACTCATAGTAACATTCTCTCTGATCAGCAGGAGTAGTTCCATGCAGATAAATAAATTATAAACAATTCTATGAAAGAGAATAAATAGCATTAAAGCACTTCTGTTTATATGAGCACAAGCTAACATCATCTATCTTTACATAGTGTAAATGTGAAATGAATCATAAACAAAATAAAATTAAAGTAACATCTTCATAATACAAAATACATTCATAAAATATTTTTAAAGAGGGGTTTACTGTCAAAATAAAACTATGAAATGGACTAAAGTTGTTGGTAGTTATTTAGAGTATTGATAAATATTTAGAATAATTAACTTGAAAAATGTGTAGTAATTCACACTCTTCATATATAAAAGTTTTACAAATCATTAAAGAGAATGAACATGTTATAGTATTAAACGAAAGAATTAGGAACTCAGTTCTTTAGTAAGATCAAATGCTTATATGTTTTTAATTCTCTCTAGCTGTCTAAGTACATCCATATATATGCATCTGAAGATACGGCTCTATAGTAATTTTTGAAGAAATGTATAGTTCATATTTTCTCTGTTTTTTCCTGTGCTTTCTAAACTCTACAAAAACGACATTGGCATTATTATAACAATCAGAAAAAGAGAGTCAGTTTTGTGTATAAATTTCCATAGCCTTCTAGAAAACTATTTGTGCCAAAATATTTCTAGAGATGTATTATGGAGTAATGCTCTGTGAGCCTTTTATTTCTGTAACCCCTTCTTAAGGAATCAGTCAGAGGCATATCAAAAGTTATTCAGGTAATGTGCAGCCCTTTTGCACATGGTCCCCAGCTGCCATCTTGGATAGCAGTGTCTTTCACCCCACTTCGCCACACGGGCCGCCTGAGCTGAGGTGTTGGTGGCAGCCATTAAACACTAGGAACCCTGGTTGGAAGAGCCGGGTGCGAGGCCTCAGCATGTGGCCCCCTGTGAGCAAGAGAAACACGACTGAAAACAAAGGACCATCTCAGAGCTGTGACTATTTTCAAGGCTGCTGTTTTCTCTGGGGCAAAACAAGGAAGAAGCAGGTGATTCTAATGGGCAGCACAGAAGGACAGCCACTACAGGCCAGCTTCTACAACTCTGAAGGCACTTCAGCCGTGTGGCTGATGGGGTCTTGGTGCTCTGGCCAGGTGTCAGGCCTGAGCCTCTGAGGTGGGAGAGCTGAGTGCAGGACATTGGACCACCAGATACCTCCCAGCCCCACATAATATCAATCGGCAAGAGCTCTCTAAGAGATCTCCGTGTCAACACTAGACCCAGCTCCACTCAACAACAAGCAGGCTCCAGTGCTGGGCACCCTATGCCAAACAACTAGTATGACAGGAACACAACTCTAACCATTAGCAGAGAGGCTGCCTAAAATCATAATAAGTTCACAGACACCCCAAAACACACCACTGGATGTGGTCCTGCCCACCAGAAATACAAGATCCAGCCTCATCCACCAGAACACAGGCACCAGTCCCATCATGAGGAAGCCTACACAACCCACTGAACCAACCTTACCCACTGGGGGCAGACACCGAAAACAATGGGAACTATGAACCTGCAGCCTGTGAATAGGAGACCCCAAGCACAGTAAGTTAAGCAAAATGAGAAGACAGAGAAATACACAGCAGATGACGGAGCACAGTAAAAACCCACCAGACCAAACAAATGAAGAGGAAATAGGCAGTCTACCTGAAAAAGAATTCAGAGTAATGAGAGTAAAGATGATCCAAAATCTTGGAAATAGAATGGAGAAAATACAAGAAACATTTCACAAGGACCTAGAACAACTAAAGAGGAAACAAACAAAGATGAACAACACAATAAATGAAATTAAAAATTCTCTAGAAGGAATCAATAGCAGAATAACTGAGGCAGAGAACGAATACGTGACCTGGAAAATAAAATAGTGGAAATAACTACTGCAGAGCAGAATAAAGAAAAAAGAATGAGAAGAATTGAGGACATTCTCAGAGACCTCTAGGACAACATTAAACACACTAACATTCAATTATAGGGGTCCCAGAAGAAGAAGAGAAAAAGAAAGGGACTGAGAAGATATTTGAAGAGATTATAGTTGAAAACTTCCCTAATATGGGAAAGGAAATAGTCAATCAAGTCCAGGAAGCGCAGAGAGGCCCTTACAGGATAAATCCAAAGAGAAACATGACAACACATATTAATCAAACTATCAAAAATTAAGTACAAAAAAAAAATTAAAAGCGGTAAGGGAAAAATAACAAATAACATACAAAGGAACCCCCATAAGGTTAACAGCTGATTTTTCAGCAGAAACTCTGCAAGCCAGAAGGGAGTGGCAGGACATTTAAAGTGGTGAAAGGGAAAAACCTACAAACGAGATTACTCTAGGGCTTCCCTGATGGCACAGTGGTTGAGAGTCCACCTGCCGATGCAGGGGACACGGGTTTGTGCCCTGGTCTGGGAAGATCCGACATGCCGTGGAGTGGCTGGGCCCGTGAGCCATGCCACTGATCCTGTGCCTCCGGAGCCTGTGCTGTGCAGCAGGAGAGGCCACAGCAGTGAGAGGCCCATGTACCGCAAAAAAAAAAAGATTACTCTACCCAGCATGGATCTCATTAAGATTTGACAGGGAAATTAAAACCTTTACCAACAAGCAAAAGCTAAGAGAATTCAGCAACACCAAACCAGCTTTACAAATGCTAAAGGACTACTCTAAGCAGGAAAAACAAGAGAAGGAAAAGACCTACAATAACAAACCCAAAACAATTAAGAAAATGGTAATAGGAGCATACATATCGATAATTACCTTAAAGGTAAATGGATTAAATGCTCCAACCAAAAGGCATAGACTGGCAGAATTGATACAAAAACAAAACCTGTATATGTGCTGTCCCCAAGAGACCCACTTCAAACCTAGGGACACATACTGACTGAAAGTGAGGAGATGGAATAGATATTCCATGCAAATGGAAATAAAAGAAGGCTGGAGTAGGAATTTTCATATCAGACAAAATAGACTTTAAAATGAAAACTATTACAAGGGACAAAGAAGGACACTACATAATGATCAAGGATCAATCAAAGAAGAAGATATAATAATTGTAAGTATTTATGCACCCAACAGAGGAGAACCTCAATACATAAGGCAAGTGCTAACAGCTATAAAAAGGGAAGTCAACAGTAACACAATAATAGTAGGGGACTTTAATGCCCCACTGTCACCAATGGACATATCAACCAAAATGAAAAAAAAACTAAGGAAACATAAGTCTTAAATGATACATTAAACAAGATGGACTTAATTGATATTTATAGGACATTCCAACCAAAAACAAGAATACACTTTCTTCTCAAGTGCACACAGAACATTCTCCAGGATAGATCACATCTTGGGTCACAAATCAAGCCTTGGTAAATTTAAGAAAATTGACATCATGTTAACTATCTTTTCCAACCACAATGCTAAGAGACTAGATATCAATTACAGGAAAAAAATCTGTAAAAAATACAAACACATGGAAGCTAAACAATATACTGCTAAATAACCAAGCGATCACTGAAGAAATCAAAGAGGAAATCAGAAAATACCTAGAAAAAATTACAATGAAAGCACAGCAGCCCAAAACCTATGGGAAGCAGCAAAAGAAGTTCTAAGAGGGAAGTTTATAGCAATACAATCCTATCTCAAGAAATAAGAAAAATCTCAATTAAAAAACCTAACCTTACACCTAAAACAATTAGAGAAAGAAAAACAAAAAACCCCCCAAAGTTAGCAGAAGAAAGAAAACATAAAGATCAGATCAGAAGTAAAAGAAAATGATGTGAAGGAAATGATAGCAAAGATCAATACAACTAAAAGCTGGTTCTTTGAGAAGACAAACAAAATTGATAAACCATTAGCCAGACTCATCAAGAAAAAAAGAGAAAAGCATCAAGTCAATAGAATTAGAAATGAAAAAGGAGACATAATAACTGACACTGCAGAAATACAAAGGATCATGAGAGATTACTACAAGCAACTATATGCCAATAAAATGGAAAACCTGGAAGAAATGGACAATTTCTTAGAAAAGCACAACCTTCTGAAACTGAACCAGGAAGAAATAGAAAATATAAACAGACCAATCACAAGCACTGAAATTGAAACTGTGATTAAAACTCTTCCAACAAACTAAAGCCCAGGACCAGATGGCTTCACAGGCGAATTCTATCAAACATTTATAGAAGAGCTAACACCTATCGTTCTCAAACTCCTCCAAAATATAGCAGAGGGAGGAACACTCCCAAACTCATTCTACAAGGCCACCGTCACCCTGGTACCAAAACCAGACAAAGATATTACAAAAAAAAGAAAAGTACAGACCAGTATCACTGATGAACATAGATGCAAAAATCCTCAACAAAATACTAGCAAACAGAATCCAGCAGCACATTAAAAGGATCATACACCATGATCAAGTGGGGTTTATCTCAGGAATGCAAGGGTTCTTCTATATTTGCAAATCAATCAGTGTTATACACCATTTTAACAGACTGAAGGATAAAACCATATGATCATCTCAATAGATGCAGAAAAAGCTTTCAACAAAATTCAACACCTTATGATAAAAACCCTCCAGAAAGTAGGCTAGAGTGAACTTACCTGAATATAATAAAGACCATATATGACAAACCCACAGCCAACATCGTTCTGAATGGTGAAAAACTGAAACCGTTTCCACTAATATCAGGAACAAGACAAGGCTGCCCACTCTCACCACTATTATTCAGCATAGTTTTGGAAGTTTTAGCCACAGCAATGAGGCAAGATAACAAAATAATAGCAATCCAAATCAGAAACGAAGCAAAATTGTCACTGTTTGTAGATGACATGCTACTATACATAGAGAATCCTAAAGATGCTACCAGAAAACTACTAGAGCTAATCAATGAATTTGACAAAATATCAGGATACAACATTAATGCACAGAAATCTCTTGCATTCCTATACACTAATGATGAAAAATCTGAAAGAGAAATTAAGGAAACAGTCCCATTTACCATTGCAAAAAAAGAATAAAATACCTAGGAATAAACCTACCTACAGAGACAAAAGACCTGTATGCAGAAAACAATAGGACACCGATGAAAGAAATTAAAGATGATACAAACAGATGGAGAGGTATACCATGTCGTGGATTGGAAGAATCAACATGGTGAAAATAACTATACTACCCAGAGCAATCTACAGATTCAATGCAATCCCTATTAAACTACCAATGGCCTTTTTCACAGAACTAGAAGAAAAAATTTTACAATTTGTATGGAAACACAAAAGACCCTGAGTAGCCAAAGCAATTTTGAGAAAGAAAAATGGAGCTGGAGGAATCAGTCTCCCTGTCTTCAGACTATACTACAAAGCTACAGTCATCAAGACATAAAATCACTGTGTAAATCATTGTGTATCCTGCCCCTATAGGTGGTCACAAAGCACTGAGCTGATCTCCCTGTGCTATGCAGCAGCTTCCAACTAGCTATCTGTTTTATATTTGGTAGTGTATATATGTCCATGCCACTATCTCACTTTGTCCCAGCTTACCCTGCCAACTCCCTGTGTCCTCAAGTCCATTCTCTATGTATGCATGTTTATTCCTGTCCGGCACCTAGGTTCTTCAGAACCAGTTTTGTTTTGATTTTTTTTAGATTCCTTCCTTATCCATTCATCTTTATCCATTCATAATTTAGGAATGAGGATGTTGGAAACTACTCAGAACTCATCTGACTTCCAGCAGTACTAGATGAGCACTGATATCGTATTGTTGTGTAGCTTAAAAGTAGCTTGGAGGAAGTTATCCTGAGTAATTTCCATGCTCTTTGTTTATGTTGTGGCCTGCCAGAGAGTTTTTCTGGTAGTACTGTCATGAGTCTTGAGTGCTAGCAGGCTCCCTGGCCTGATGCATGTTCCAAGATGCCATATTCACGGATTAGACACACAGTGTACATATCGAGTTTTGGTGAGCATCTCACTAATTCTGCATCTCAACCTTATATGACTACCAAGGTGTTCAGGAGAGAAAGAAAATAAGCCCTGTTTGTTTCCCTAAATATCCAAAAGAACTTTTGCTGCCATATTCTTAAATAATTTCCAGGTTTTTATAATACAGTTTTGAGATTTAACAAAAGTCAGTGGACAGGAAAGGACAGGAAGTAAGGATCCGTATATTTTTCCCACTTGTCCCAAGTAACAACAGATTCAATCTGGCTCTAATATTGTTGTATATTTGGGTGAGAAATCACTGTGTAATTCAAATAATCCTTGACTTAAAATTCTAAAAATCTGAGATGAAATCTAGTTTTCTGATTTCTAGCTACATGACATTATTTATCTTAACATGTCAAGTTATTTAACACTTCAACTTCAGTTTCCTTTTCTGTAAAACAAGGGTATAAAATCACTTTATAGGTTTGATGTGGGCTTTGAATGAGATTATTATTTTGCAAATGCAATGCAAAACATAAAATTAATATAATATTACTAGTTCTCTACTGCCCTTTCTTTTTTAATTAAGACCTGTGGTCAGTGTAATTAGGGAACTTTGTGTCAGATGTATCTGATTAGTTCCTAGATCAGCCACTTATTAACTGAGCTCTTCTAACCTGTTTCAATTTTTTTCATTTGTAGTATAGAATATTATACTATAAATCATAGCATGGTTGAAAATATTGAAGTGAGAATCGGGGACATTTTAGGCGCTGTCATTTATTTGCCTGTAATTATCAAAACTGTCCCTAAAAAGTTTGTGTTATCAGAGACAGAAAACAAATTTCACGCAGTCACACAAAGGTAAAAGGCAGTATTCAACAGCAAGTCTTTCTAGCATCAAAGTCCCTTTTTATTTTTTCACACTGCCACCTATTGTTGAGGCACCTAGAAGCCACCCCAATTTGTGCCTCTTGGTAACTTCATTGCTATGGGTAAGTTTCTCTGGACTTCTCTGTCCTCATCTGTAAAATAAGAAGCTGTATTAAACCATTATTTGCAGTCTGGATTCATTTGAGGTCATGGGTTTCTCCAACCTTCTCAGAAACAACTTTGTTTGTTTGGAAACTGAGGCAAACTGGAAAGTTCTACCTCTTCAACTACTTCAAAAAGACCAGCTTTTCTATTATCTTTTTAAATTTTCTTGTTTACATACTTAAGATTTCATTTGGGCAAAATACTCCATTGTTAAAAACAAGCTTGAAAACCACAATATTAGATATTCTCTAAGGATCTATTCATTCTAAAGTATTTAATTCTAATTAAATATAGTTAAGGGCCTGGATTAGTCATAAAGTCAGAATAAACAACGGATAAGTCAGCAAATGAATATTTAGCCTTAGAAATATTTCCCTGGAATATGTGCTGAATATGAGCAGATGAATAAGGAAAATTTTGGGACAATTTCTTGCATTGCTATTTATAATAAAATTAAGTACTTTGGTCAAAAAAGTAAAAATGAAGATTAAACTATCTGAGTATGCCTATGAGAGTAACAGACAGCTTATTAAGTGACTATATTAATAAATATATTAGCCAGAAGGGTCAGAATAAACAAGTACAAAACAGATGTTCTAGGAGTACATACAAACCAAGAGAAATGGGATAGAGCCTTAAGAAGCATAATCAAATGTTCACCAAAGTCACTGATAAAACCTGTCCTGATCACTCATGGACAGATGTCTGATGTAGCCAGAAGGGCAGGAATACATCTCTAGAGACCTTGAGAGTTAGAGCTAGAATTTGAAGGCTGTAAGCAAAGATATGGATATTTCATCACATCTTCTGGTTCATTCACTCATTCAGTGATTCACTCAACATACATTTATTAAGGATGATATAGAAAATGAGTAACTGGTGGAAAAGTAATGGTTCTCAGGAAAGGACAGAATTCACCTAAAATAGATTATAGATAATGTTTGGAGAAAGATTCAATAACGTAATGAGAGAAATTTAAAACAACACTGGTGTGTATGAAGCAGGGAGAGGAAGGCATATCTAGTAAATCAATAAAACCAGATGCCATGGGGAAGAAGCTATGTTATTCTCTTATTCTGTCCATCTCCACTACTAATACCATAGGCATATTCTCCACGCTGGAGTTTTAAAATTGCCCTTTTAACTGGCCTCTATGCTTCTCTTCAAACCATGACTGTTCCTTGCCCACAAAGCAACCATAATACTCTTTTTAAAACCAAACAGATTATATCTTGCCCCTGCTGTAAATCTCCAATGACATATTGTACTACATAGTACATACAAAGATCCTCTACAAATAGGCCCTGCTCTCTCCATCTTCACCTTGTGCCACTGTCCCCTGTCCATCAGTACTGACCCAGGGGCTTTTGTTGATTTCTCAAACACCTCAGATCAATCCAACCTTAAGATTTTTGTACCAGCTATTCCAACTGAGTTGAATTCTATTTCCTGTGATCCTTCTATGGAAAGTTCATTCTATGGAGAATTTATTCTAACCTAAGCTTACATATAATTCTCTCAGAATGTATTGCTGACCATCAAATCTTAACTAATCCCTCAGACACTTAGTGTTTAATCACTCTAGCTTTATGCTGCATCTGTGAAATTATAGTTTGTATCTCTCATTCAATCACTATATTCACTATGTCTAGTTGTTATCTGGTACATAGTAGGTTGTCTCTCTCTCTCTCTCTCTCTCTCTCTCTCTCTCTCTCTCTCTCTCTCTATCTATCTATCTATCTATATATATATATATATATATATAAATAAAACATAAAAGCCAATTGTGAAGGTTATTCCCAGTCCAGAATAACAGTGTCAGCAACAATACCTGTGGTTTAAGATTGCTGTTACAGGTTCATTGAATATGCGAAAAAAGCAATGTTTATCTAAAATTTTCATGTAAACTACGTTACCTTACAATTGTTACCGAGACTGGGTGAGGGAGTGATTTATCTGAGAAACATCAATGAAAGGACATTTCACATTAGATAGAGATCTAATACAGAATTAAGGAAAGGGGAAAAAATGTAATGCATTTACATTACATTGATTACATTGTAATCATATTAGACACATTCTCATTTAGTCATCAAAACAACCCTGGAATATTTTCAAATATTTGTATCCCTGTTTATCAAATACTGGAACTGAGACTCAAAGAAAACAAGGGACAAAACTAATAACATGTAGTTAATGATAGAGGTATTATATAATTCATGTTCATCTAATTCAAAATGAATTTCCATCAAACCAGATTAGAAATAGCTTTGTAAATGTATTTAAAAAAAAAAACAAACCTCTTCCTTAAAATCAAGATCTTAATTAGAAGCCCAGTATGTAAAGGGGCTTTTCCTATGGCTTCCATGGAGAGCTGAATTTCCCCTTCTGAGCTGCTCACATGTTTCCTTTGTATATTTTCATATGTTCATGCAGGTTTAATCAAATCTTAAAGGCTTAGATGTCAGTCTGTCTTCTAAAAGTCATTCTGCCTCTATGGTCTCTGTAGGTTCTATGTTGATTTATTGGCTTCTCCCAAATTTACTTAGAGGAAGAGCATAGGGACAAGGATATTGTTGAGAAGAGGAGGTTTGTTTCATAGCTGTATTTGCTCATGCTCAATTGGAATACTTTTAGGTGAGCTGATGGAAGTGGTGCTACATGACTACTGATTAATTTTGTAGTTAATTTCCAGTTAACATTATAAATATAAAGTAATTACAACCTCCACATTTGGATCAAATAGTCACATACATACATATATGAATACATACATGCATGCATGCACCAATTAGTCCATTCTCCTTTCCCCAATTTATGTTCCCCAATTATTACCATAAGTTTTTGTTTTTGTTTTTGTTTTTGAAATTGCCACTTACTGAATCAAATAGAAAATTGGAGAGTAAGGAATATTTACCTCCTGTAACAATCAAGAGGAATGCAGGCTGCAGAGAAGCACCTGTCATGCACAAAGTTAGGGTGTAGTTGCCCCTTTATTCCCTGAGTAGGGAAATTAAGACATTGGAATCCAGCAGTAACCTGAAAGGTTATACTGGTAAGAGAATGACAGCTCATGTAGAGGGTCATGTGCCAGGCTGAGTTGAATGTCCCTGCTATCATGGTGCAAAGTTTTGCCTCTTCACAGCTCTTCTCCTTCTTGTTCACAGACCTTCTAGGCCCCATAATTTTCCGACCATTTGCTAGCCATGGAGCACCATTTCATGGCTGGCTCTGGAATTCATCATGTCACAGGCAAAAATCTCAAGGATATACTTTTTCCTTGCCTCTACCCAGGGTTTATATTTTTCCCAGTGAAACCCTCCAAATCCCCCCCAAATTATCTGATTATAACCCTTTTCCCAACAAGCAGCTACCTGCATAACTTTCTAACAACAGCACAAGCATCTGGAAAATGTACAGCTGTCTCTTACATCTTAATGATAACTTATCTCTCAACTGTGACCAATGGGAATTTCTGGTTCTTCTCTCACTTAAATGTTGGGAAAAACATACTTTCTGGAGAGATACCACAGTGCCCTTTTCCTTTAATAAATTTTTTGTAGTCCTATATAGTTAATTCTAATGCTAAATCCTACCCCATCCCTAAATTGCTTCCTCAGGAGCTGGACAGGGATGCCATCTTTCATCTGGAGCTTCATGATTCTGCTCCAAGGATAGATCACCAAAGTGCTCACCCTACACACAGAGCAGTATTTCATTATTTCAGTGCTATTTCTCCCAGGCACTCCAGAATACCTGGAAGTGAGATTCATACCTAGCAGTTTTGCCTTCCCTACTGTTGATAGGACTATAAATTGGTGCTGTTAATTCTTATACATGGACATTTTTTTTCACGGTCCTTCCAATTATAAATGACAAAAGCAATGATCATCCTTGTACCATAGTCATTTTTAAATACCATTATATTATACTATACTATTTTACTTTTTAAAATATTTTTAATATTTTATTATACTCAACATATTTTATTACACTATACCATTTTGCCTGTACTTTTTCATCTATTTTCTATCTCATGCATTGTATTGGAAAGTCATTCAGAGAAAGAACAGTTTTTATATTGAACATTGTATATTGATATATCCTAAACACCTTGAATATTTCTGAGCCTCTAGTTTTTCCTCAGAGATTAAAAAAATAATGATTTTTTAAATGAATGGAAGCAGCATATATTGATGTTTAGACAACAGTGAATAGTAACAATGGCTGACTAGATAGAAACTTATCTTTAAGTTCTGCTGCACACTGAGAGAAGATCCTAAGCGTGTTGCTTTCCTCACTCAGCACAGAGCAGTGATGGCTTTGCCATTGTGATTCCAAACAAATTTCAAGAATTCAAGACTGTGTTGTAATAGCTGATATTGACATAGGCATGTAGCAAAAATTGTTTCTGTTGGTAGCACTGACCATCCTTTCTGCAAAATAGGGTATAGTTTTCATTGTTTACCAGTTGTTCAGTTTAGTAGGTTCTTCCTTTGTGTTCCTTAGATTTGGCTAATGCACCATCATCCAGAGGTTAGAGGAAAACCACACCTGGCTATAGCTTGGGAAGTCATGCCTGGATAGTTCATATAGATAGGAGATAATAGCTGTTATTTATAAAATGCTTCCTCTGCCCAGAACTAGGAGATTTTGTTTATATGATAAAACACTTTTACTGGTACGGAGACTGAGGGCGAGGGAAGTTAAGTAGTATCCAAAGTAGGAAGTTAAATTGTATACAAAGTAGCACAACTGAGACCACGTGAGCTCTCATAGAATAATTAAAAGCTGCAGTTCAAATTCATGTCATTTTCATTTTTTCATAAATTTATCTATATTTATTAATTTTAGACACTTTAATCATAAATGTGTAAGTTCTGTGAACTCTATAATACCCAAAGCTCAATACTATGCATTTCCCACATTTGTTTTCCATCCAAAGATTTCCTTGACTGATTCTTCACTACTTTAGTGTTTACATATTCTTTTTTTTACTTGGCTTCCAGTCTGCTCATATACTCTTTTTGTTGAAGTATAGTTGATTTACAATATTATATTTATTTTAGGTGTACAGCATAATGATTCAGTATTTTTACATATTATACTCCATTAAATGTTATTACAAGATAGTGGCTATAATTCCCTATGCTATGCAATATATCTTTATTGCTTACCTATTTTATACATAGTAGTTTGTATCTCTTAATCTCATACCCATAACTTGCACCTCCACCCTTCCGTCTCCCCTAGTGGTAACCACTAGTTTGTTTTCTATATCTGTGAGTCTGTTTCTGTTTTGCTATATACATTTGTTTGTATTTTTTTTAGATTTCACACATAAGTGATATCATACAGTGGTTTTCTTACTCTGTCTGACTTATTTCACTAGGCATAATATTGTCTAGGTCCATCCATGTTGCTGCAAAGGCAGAATTTCATTCTTTTTTATGGCTAAGTAATATTCCATTGTATGTATATACCACATCTTCTTTATCCATTCCTCTGTTGATGGACACTTGGATTACTTCTATATCTGGCTACTGTAAATAGCGTTGCTATGAACATTGGAATGCATGTCTTTTCAAATTCGTGTTTTCATTTTTTTTCTGGACATATACCCAGGAGTAGAATTGCTGGATCATATGGTAGTTCTATTTTTAATTTTTTTAGGAACCTCCATACTGTTTTCCATAGTGCTGCACCAGTTTAGTTTTCTACCAACAGTGTATAAGGGTTCTCTTTTCTCCACACCCTCTCCAACATTTGTTATTTGTAGACTTTTTAATGATAGCCATTCTGTCAGGTGTGAGCTGATTCTCACCATTGCTTTGATAAATATTCCTCATTAAGATGGAGGAAATTGTTATCTTAATCATATTGCCTTGAGACTTAAAAAAGCATCTAGAAAGGTATCAGATTGCATGCGTAGAGCGTGTTAGTGGATAAACCACACAGATCACTCAGACTTTTATCTAAAGAGGTAACCACCCATTTGGAGAGTACCATGCTGTTACTAATAATGAATAACTATTATTAAATCATAGGGCATGCAAAGATTATAATCAATATTATAAAAAACATTCAAAAGTCAACTGGATAGAAAGATTTCATTTTCATATTGAGTTTTGCTTCTCTGTTTTTCAGTAGAGTCCTCTTTCTAAACCATTGCAGGATGCAAACCAAGATATCTATTTAAAAACTCATATGCTGTGTTTTGCTTGTTCAGATATAAGTTTTCTGCAATTATTGTATAGTTGCTATGCCACAGGCTTAACAATAAAAATTTAGTATTGGAAAGAAGTACAAATAGAAAGAGTAAAATTGTCTGTCTTTTCAGAGTATACTAAATTGTTCTTAAGGTACCTTTCAGACTCTGATGCAGTATTTATTTTTAGTCTAGGTAATTCAACCATTTAGTAATGAATCCAGTATGTAAGCATACAGATATAGATCAGTATTTCCCAAAGTTCTTTGACCATGAATCAGCTTTATGGTACAGTAGTTTGAGAAAATACCAGAAGTCCATGAGATGTAACATATACTAGGATTAAAAAGGTGACAAAATATAGCTCTGTAAATAAATTAACTGGCGAAATTATAAAAATATGGTCATATGCTTTTTATTATATAAGAAAAAGATAAATAAGAGAATAATATCGACTATTGTATTAAATATTATATATTATCACTTTGTAAAATTTAACAAATTTATATTGAAATTGTGTGAGATAAATGATATCATCAAATAGATCAGAGGTCAGCAAATGTTTTCTGAAGTGGGCCAGATAATAAATATAATAAACTCTGAGAGCTATGCAAGTCTCTATCATAACTACTCAACTCTGCCATATAAGGCAAAAGTAGCCACACACAATATGGAGGCAAATGGGTGTAGCTGGATCCTGATAAAATTGCTTTTTCAAAAGAAGAAAACAGGCCTTATTTGGCCCAAGGACCATAGCTGGCCAATTCATGGACCTAGATTATTAACTAGGTTGTAGATGATGCAAATGGTTAAATACTATATGGTGTCCATACATCAGTGCAAAGAAACAACAAGCAGAGCATTTGTTCAACAAGGAACTAATGATGCATTCTTTGATAAGGTGTATATTTTCTTAAAGGCAGATTAAATACGTAAAAGTTAGAATAATTTTATAGGTATATATGATATTTTACCTGTGACTTAAAATATATTTTAGCTAAAAACTATAATTATTTAGCAATTTACTTCTTTTTTTCGTTCTCCCTCCTTCCCTACCCCCTCCCTCCCCGTCCCTCCCTTCCGTCCTTCTTTCTCCTTTCTTTTTCCTTTATTTGCATTTACTTTCTTTACTTTGTTATTTTTTCTTTTTAAAACCTTTTATTAGCATCTTGCAGAATGAAATTATTTTCCAAATGCAGTGTAGGAAATTCTTTTTGAGATGAATTAGGACAATAGTGCATTCTGTTTTATATAATCATAGATATGTTTTTTTTCTTTTCAGTGGCTGTATTCTACAGATAAATATCTGAATTCCCCATTTGCCATTGCTGACATAAATTATTTCTTAATATATTGGTCAATGTAGCATGCTAGTAGAAATAACTCAGTCCTGATATAGAAAACTAAAGTTCTTCAAAACTGTGATATTAAAAAATTAAAAGATTCAGTTAGTAAAAACAGCAATTTCTTACAACCACTAAATAACTACTATCCTTGATCATTTTCTATGTTCTGTATGTTCAAAGAAGTTTGGAAAATTTGCTTCTACCGTGTTCTGACACAATACTGGAGTGTAGTCTTGAGCAATCCCAAACTGATTCAACATGTTTGAGATTTGGTGTTATTTGAAGTCCTTTCCTCACCTGGGATTTATCAGTAACAGAACAGCAGCAAGGCAAAAACGCCTTTCGGTGAATCTCCTGTATTTTTACCATTCAGTAAATGAAGCTATTTAGGTTAAGATGTTGGGAAATAGTCAGAATGCAGGAAACCTCCAGAAACTGGACAGAAAGAAAGAAAACAAAGCAAACAAAACAACTCCATAATAGTCTTTTCATCACCCAGGAAACCAATCTTTCTTCATGACAAAATACCGTAGCATCAAATTAGACTTCTTTTTTATTTGGTTTATAAAGGAATTGATCAAAGAATTATGAGTCAACTACTCAGTTGTGATGTTTTAACAAAGCAGGGAGACAAATAGAGAACATGTAGAACGGTTATAGCAAACCTAGAAATGCAATCTTTTCCAATGCTTGTTACTCAAAAAAAGCTCGAAACCATCTAGAACCAAATTATTTCTTCATTAGACAGAAAATAAAACACTACGAACTTCTGAAGCAAGGAGGTTCATAAAATTAGTTAGTAAACAAATGAGTAAAATAAGTGATTGACCTAAGTGCCAATTTGGGCCTATATTTTGCTTTAATTTAGCACTTTTTTTTTCTTTTATATTTACTGGATTATTACTATATTGTATATCTACTATCTATCATCTGTCTTAGATACACACATATATATACATACATGCATCTATGTATGTGTGTGTGTATATATATATATCCTTTAAAAAATAAAAATAATGTGTTTCTTGAATCACTTCTGGAAAGTGATTTTCCCAAGAGTTCTTTCTTCTTCTGAATTATGGATATTTTTAATTCCAATAATCATTCAAGCTGGAAAACTTTAAATCTACTCCTCTTCAAATTCTGTCCTCTCCCAACCAATGATACATGAAGCTCTTTCAATGATAGCTCTTATTTGTATTGATCAAAACTTTTTTTCTTTCATCCTAACTCTATCTGACTCATTCAGGCTCTCATTATTCCTGTTCTGAACCACTGTAACAGCCTCTCAATTCTGTCTTCTAACTCTGGTTTACCCTCATTTCACTGCAAACAAACATACACAGCTCCAAAGTCATATTGTTACAATACAGATCTCAACAGGTTAAACCTTTGCTTTAATACTTTAATGTATCTTCAACTCCTTTAGGCAAAAGTCCAAACTGTAGTCACTGTTATACACACAGTGTGTTGTTTTATGTTGCTAAGGCTTTTGCAGGCTGTTTGCTGGGTCTACACTGCCAGGTTCCAAAATCTCTCCTTTCTTCAAACTCTCGACATCTCTTCCAGGGAAGTACCTACTCATCATAAGGTAAACAGCCAGAAAGTTACCTTTTGGATGAAATTGTACAAGACATCATGCATTAAGCAATTCTCACTTCTATATGTATACAAATAAAACAATACAATATAGTGTCATTCCAAGAAGGTTATTATATTAGCTCATCAAGGAAAAGACTAATACTTTATTCATGCCTCAATGCCCAAGACAGTTCACTGACTGCATTAAGGGATCTTGAGTGTAGGTATGTATGTAAAAATGAACCATCCACTAGAGACAACTGCAAATTTATTCTTTTATCCCAAAACTATAGAAAAATTTCAGGAGCTGAAGAGTAACAAAGTAGACACTAACTTTGGTGTCAGACAGCTGCAGGTTTTATACCTGGATCTATCTATAATTTTGTGACCTTGGTCAAACTACTTAGACTAGGTTTCATTTCCTAATCCATGTACAGGGGATAGTAGTACTTACAGATTTGCGTTTCAGACTTATTTGTTACTCCCTAATGAGTAGTAGCAGTTGTTGTTATTATTACTGTTATTAACTGGATTTCAAAAATTTCTTATGTATAAACATTTGACTACCTTGATATAATTCCCTTCCCCAAAATCTCTATTGACTATCACCCTAGGAGAAGTTCATCAATAACTTAAAGATAATTTTTGTGCATTTATTGTGTTAAGAGCTTCATTTTATATTAGAAGTTTATAAATGCCAACTAGATTTAGAACTTAGATCTAAATTTATTTACTCTTTCAGCTGCTTGGGTCTGAATATATATATTTCTTATAGAGAGTTTAAACTTTTGAAATTCTCTCATATATAGAAGAATCATTTTAAAAACTCTCCAACTTTGTACTTAGATCATACAGATGCTTTTTAACATTAATTTGAATAGTTCTTTATGTGTTAATTATTTGTATGTCCAATGACATAGAAAACCTAAAAGAAGAATTTTACCTTATATACATTAAAACAATCTCCTAATTAATAGGTAGAAAAAGGAATGACAAATGAAGTTCTGACAAGAATTTTCTGGTATACATATAACATTTTCTTGTATACCTAAAAGAATTTGAATCTATTGTTGGCTACCAATATTTTTCTATTATCCCCTAATTATTTATGTTTAAAGCTTCTGCTTGATGGTATTTCCCTTTTAGTATAGTCTCTGATTGTTCTTATTTATAATTGTGATTATGAATAATTATTTTTCAGAGCTACAAGCTGCAATTTTACTACTACATAAAATCTTTCGCATAACAGCTATTAAGTAGGATAGTGTGTCTCAACTGAATTGCTTAAGAAAAGTCACAAAATTTTATACACAAAACCAAACAATTAATAAAAGAATATTTCACAAGAAATAGAAATTTTATTAGCGCTTTATTTATTTACTTCCTTAATAAGTATTTTAAATTTAAATTGAAAAAAACTCTAAAAAATGAATCTGAATATAATAAATATAATTCATAATTAAAACTGATGTTTGTAGTCGATGTGTGCCAAAGGGTAACCAAAAACATTTGTTGATTCCATACAATTAAAGTCCATTCATGATCTTCAAAAAAATCCCAATTAATTACTAAGTATCCCCTTCACAATACAAAAAACTTGATAGGGCTTTTCTGTATTTGTCTTTTATTTCTTTCCTAAAATATTTATTGTGACTTCGCATAGAAACATCCTATGACCAGGAAAAGCATAACGTTTTTATATGAATAAAATTAGTCTTTGGTCTACAAGTAAAAAGTACATGAAATGGAGAAAGGACAATATTTCTAAATAATTGGAAAAAAATCATCTTAATAAGCACCTTAAATCATTTTTATACTTATTGTCCAGCTAAAGCCTCTTCTTTCCTTAAGAGTAACATAAATACTTATTTGATAAAAAGTACACATTTATTGACCATTATATTTAAATTTATATAATTTGAAAACCCCACATGGTTTTCAAGCTTGACTAATCATAAAGTAGATCTAAATTCTTACTTAAAAATAATATGAAGCATGATTCAGTTTTTGTACTGTTTCATTTTTCAACATTTTCTTCTCTAGTAGGCTACCATAGCATCTAGGTTTTCATCATTAATAATCTGCATTTTTTTCTACTACATTGTTTTATTGGAGACATTAAATATGACATTAATGATTAGAAAGGGTACTGAAAAGAATGTTGATAGCTTTAAGCTCTAACAGAAGTTAAATTTATTTGCTCCTTGCTTCAATTTTTTGCAGTATAACTGTCTAATAAAATTATATAATTCACATGTCAATCAAAGTTTACCTTTGTATTAGCAATATGAAATTCACTTTGAATTGCATCCTTATATATTAATGTTAATGTACTATCAGTAAAATTCTTACCTAAATTTAAAAAAGATTATAACAGTAGTTCAATAAAGTGAGAAATTATTCCATAACATTCCAGTAGGCAATATCATTGACATATTTAAAGGGGTGATACCTTTAGCAGTAGATTATATTTTCCAGCTATTGTTTAAGGTAAACAGTTGAACAAGCTACAAACATAAAAGATGTCTTCTGAAAAGTGGTTTTATGTATGCAGTTTATTAAAAAAAATAAATGATCTTTACTTCAATATAGATTAATTGCATTACCCAGGCCAAATGATATTTTCTCTCAAGGACAAGAGCTTAGTTATGGAGTCCAACGTTAATTTTGTTAGCTAAATGAAAATAAATTGGTGACAACTTAGAGTTAGCATCTAAGAACTCATAGAGGATGACTCTAACTTGAGAAAATTAAAAGTTATTTAAAGAAAGAGACCTCTCTCAAAAATTCAATCCTGACACCATTTCTGCCAATCGTTAGAAATGGTTAGACACACAGACACACACATATTTGATGTTCAGCCAGCATGCTCCCTTATTACTTCTGATCTGTCTTGTATTCATTCTGTTTGCTTTGTGCTTATACCTTTCTAATCATTAAATGATTTTGCCTAGTATTCGTGTTTATACATACACATATATATGTGTATCTGAAATAAAGATCACATATTGTGAAAAT
Source organism: Platanista minor (assembly GCA_004363435.1). Lineage (NCBI taxonomy): Eukaryota > Metazoa > Chordata > Mammalia > Artiodactyla > Platanistidae > Platanista > Platanista minor. The sequence continues at coordinate 9 of RJWK010026952.1, read as the reverse complement.
CTTTCTGAG
>RJWK010026951.1:0-26734 GCA_004363435.1 Platanista minor | reverse complement strand
AGAAAGATGGAGTAGCAATTCTCATATCAGATAAAATAGACTTTAAAATAAAGACTATTACAAGAGACAAAAAGGGACACTACATAATGATCAAGGGATCGATCCAAGAAGAAGATATAACAATTGTAAATATTTAGGCACCCAACATAGGAGCACCTCAATACATAAGGCAAATACTAACAGCCATAAAAGGGGAAATCGACAGTAACACATTCACAGTAGGGGACTTTAACACCCCATTTTCACCAATGGACAGATCATCCAGAATGAAAATAAATAAGGAAATACAACCTTTAAATGATACATTAAACAACATGGACTTAATTGATATTTATAGGACATTCCATCCAAAAACGACAGAATACACATTTTTCTCAAGTGTTCATGGAACATTCTCCAGGATAGATCATATCTTGGGTCACAAATCTAGCCTTGGTAAATTTAAGAAAATTGAAATCGTATCAAGTTTCTTTTCCGAACACAACGCTATGAGACTGGATATCAATTATAGGAAAAGATCTGTAAAAAACACAAACACACAGAGGCTAAACAATACAGTACTTAATAACGAAGTGATCACTGAAGAAATCAAAGAGGAAATCAAAAAATACCTAGAAAAAAAACGACAATGGAGACATGATGACCCAAAACCTATGGGATGCAGAAAAAGCAGTTCTAAGAGGGAAGTTTATAGCAATACAATCCTACCTTAAGAAACAGGATACATCTCAAATAAACAACCTAACCTTGCACCTAAAGCAATTAGAGAAGGAAGAACAAAAAAATGCCAAAGTTAGCAGAAGGAAAGAAATCATAAAGATCACATCAGAAATAAATGAAAAAGAAATGAAGGAAATGATAGCAAAGATCAATAAAACTAAAAGTTGGTTCTTTGAGAATTAAACAAAATTGATAAACCATTAGCCAGACTCATCAAGAAAAAAAGGGAGAAGACTCAAATCAATAGAATTAGAAATGAAAAAGGAGAAGTAACAACTGACACTGCAGAAATACAAAAGATCATAAGAGATTACTACAAGCAACTCTAAGCCAAAAAAATGGACAACTTGGAAGAAATGGACACATTCTGAGAAAAGCACAACATGCCAAGACTGAACCAGGAAGAAAGAGAAAATATGACAGACCAATCACAAGCACTGAAATTGAAACTGTGATTAAAAATCTTCCAGCAAACAAAAGCCCAGGACCAAATGGCTTCACAGAAGAATTCTATCAAACATTTAGAAAAGAGCTAACACCTACCTTCTCAAACTCTTCCAAAATATAGCAGAGGGAGGAACACTCCCAAACTCATTCTACAGAGGCCACCATCACCCTGATACCAAAACCAGACAAGGATGTCACAAAGAAAGAAAACTACAGGCCAATATCACTGATGAACATAGATGCAAAAATCATCAACAAAATACTAGCAAACAGAATCCAACAGCACATTAAAAGGATCATACACCATGATCAAGTGGGGTTTATTCCAGGAATGCAAGGATTCTTCAGTATACGCAAATCAATCAATGTGATATAACATATTAACAAAATGAAGGAGAAAAACCATAGGATCATCTCAATAGATGCAGAGAAAGTTTTCGACAAAATTCAACACCCATTTATGATAAAAACCCTGCAGAAAGTAGGCATAGAGGGAACATTCCTCAATATAATAAAGGCCACACATGAGAAACCCACAGCCAACATCGTCCTCAATGGTGAAAAATTGAAAGCATTTCCACTAAGATCAGGAACAAGAGAAGGTTGCCCACTCTCACCACTCTTATTCAACATAGTTTTGGAAGTTCTAGCCACAGCAATCAGAGACGAATAAGAAAAAAAAAGGAATCCAAATTGGAAAAGAAGAAGTAAAGCTGTCACTGTTTGCAGATGACATGATACTATACATAGAGAATCCTAAAGATCCTACCAGAAATCTACTAGAACTAATCAATGACTTTGGTAAAGTAGCAGGATAAAAAATTAAAACACAGAAATCTCTGGCTTTCTTATACACTAATGATGAAAAATATGAAAGTGAAATTAAGAAAACACTCCCATTTATCACTGTAACAAAAAGAAAAAAATATTTAGGAATAAACCTACCTAAGGAGACAAAAGACCTGTATGCAGAAAATTATAAGACACTGATGAAGGAAATTAAAGATAATACAAGTAGATGGAGAGATATACCATGTTCTTGGATTGGAAAAATCAACATTGTAAAAATGACTCTACTACCCAAAGCAATCTACAGATTCAATGCAATCCCTGTCAAACTATGACTGGAATTTTTCACAAAACTAGAGCAAAAATTTTCCCAATTTGTATGGAAACACAAAAGACCCTGAAGACCCAAAGCAATCTTGAGAACTAAAAACTGGAGCTGGAGGAATCAGGCTCCTGACTTCAGACTATACTACAAGGCTACAGTAATCAAGACAGTATGGTACTGGCACAAAAACAGAAATATAGATCAATGGAACAGGTTAGAAAGCCCAGAGATGAACCCACACACATATGGTCACCTTATCTTTGATAAAGGAGGCAGGAATGTTCAGTGGAGAAAGGACAGCCTCTTCAATAAGTGGTGCTGGGAAAACTGGACAGGTACATGTAAAAGTATGAAATTAGAAAACTCCCTATCACCATAAACAAAAATACACTCAAAATGGATTAAAGACCTAAAAGTAAGGCCAGACACTATCAAACTCTTAGAGGGAAACATAGGCAGAACACTCTTTGACATAAATCACACCATGATCCTTTTTGACCCACCTCCCAGAGAAATGGAAATAAAAACAAAAATAAACAAATGGCACCTAATGAAATGTAAAAGCTTTTGCACAGTGAAGGAAACCATAAACAAGAACAAAAGACAACCCTTAGAATGGGATAAAATATTTGCAAATGAAGCAACTGACAAAGGATTAATCTCCAAAATTTACAAGCAGCTCATGCAGCTCAATAACAAAAAAACAAAAAACCCAGTCCAAAAATGGGCAGAAGACCTAAATAGTCATTTCTCCATAGAAGATGTACAGATTGCCAACAAACACATGAAAGAATGCTCAACATCATTAATCATTAGAGAAATGCAAATCAAAACTACAATGAGATATCATCTCACACCAGTCAGAATGGCCATCATGAAAATAATCTAGAAACAATAAATGCTAGAGAGGCTGTGGAGAAAAGGGAACACTCTTGCACTGTTGGTGGGAATGTAAATTGATACAGCCACTATGGAGAACAGTATGGAGGTTCTGTAAAAAAAATTACAAATAGAACTACCATACGACCCAGCCATCCCGTTATTGGGCATATACCCTGAGGAAACCATAATTCAAAAAGAGTCATGTTCCAAAATGTTCATTGCAGCTCCATTTACAACAGCCAGGACATGGAAGCAACCTAAGTGTCCATCAACAGAAGAATGGATAAAGAAGATATGACACATATGTACAATGGAATATTACTCAGCCATAAAAGGAAACGAAATTGAATTATTTGTAGTGAGGTGGATGGACCTAGAGTCTGTCATACAGGGCGAAGTACGTCAGAAAGAGAAAAACACGTACTGTATGCTAACACATATATATGGAATCTGCGAAAAAAATAAACAAATAAAGGTCATGAAGAACCTAGGGGTAAGACAGGAATAAAGACACAGACCTACTAGAGCATGGACTTGAGGATATGGGGAGGGGGAGGGGGAGGCTGTGACGAGGTGAGAGAGTGGCATGGACATATATACACTACCAAGTGTAAAGTGGATAGCTAGTGGGAAGCAGCCGCATAGCACAAGGAGATCAGCTAGGTGGTTTGTGACTGCCTAGAGGGGTGAGATAGGGAGGGTGGGAGGGAGGGAGATGTAGGAGGGAAGAGATATGGGAACATGTGTATATGTATAACTGATTCACTTTGTTATAAAGCAGAAACTAACACACTATTGTAAAGCAATTATACTCCAATAAAGATGTTAAAAAAATTAAAAATAAAGAAAAATAAAACTGATACCAGGCAATTTTCTGCTGTTGATTTTGGCATACATTAAAAAGATCGACAACAGAGGCTTTAAGCCCAGCCCTGAATTGGATCGCTGAGGAGAATGAAGCAAGAAAATAGCAAGGGCTGTCCTGAATCAGCCAGTCTTGGTAGCAGATAAGGGAGAGAAGCCACATTCCTGTGACTCTAGTGCACCTCTTGTCACATTTCACCCTAGAAACCACCATCCATTATCATCCAGAGACCAAGATACAGAGTGAGGGTGTGCTCCTGACAAGGATGGTGGTAGCTCTCAGTTTTTGGCTCTCCTGGTTGCTCAAAGTGAGAGGTACAAATCCTTCACCACTCAGGCTCAGCCCTCCCACATCACACATTCACTGACAATTGCTCATTGAACCCTGCTAAGAAAGTGTCCTGCTGCTAGATGCTGGGAATGCAGAGACAAAAAAATCCCAGGACTGTGACAGGTCTAAAATGCATTTTTATCAAGGTGGGAATCACTTGCTAAGGTGGACAGCATGGACCCACTGGCTAGTGGAATCTGGAATTACTTTGGCTCTTTTTAAGTCTGGAATGCTATCCATGGCACCAGTGCCAACTCCATGTGTTCACTGAAGTTGAAGCGTTGATTTGAACCTCAGTCTCCCTTGGCTGAGATCCCTCAAAGCCTGCCTTGTCAACTTCTCTCCCTGACAGCCAAGCCATGTCCCTGAAATCTTTAGCCACTGACTGGGAAGCTGCTTGCAACCAGACAGACAACCCACTGTTGGTCTGACTTCCAGCCTTCCTTAGACTCAGCGACCCTAACTCTTATGTTTCACCCATATCAGAATCTTGGATTCTGCTTGAATTAAATCTCAATTTGCCATACATTCCTATCCAAGCATTTCACTCCAGGAGGATTCCTTAGGGGTTAACTTGGTCCCTTAGTCCTAACACAGTCTGATCCAAGACACTCCTCTTCATGTGTTCCATGCAGCAATCCATAAATGCCTTCCAGCAAAACCACCTGAGAAAAGACAAAAGCAACAGTTATGGAAGACAGCATTTCCCAGGAAACCCATAATAAAATGGGGCTCCCCCGGGTACTGGCAATAAAGTACCAGGAAGTAGAACAGAAAGGGCAGGTGCTGTGCGAAGTACTGAGCCCTGAGACAAGCAAAACCCAGAGAAGTGGTTGTTTGGACACTGCTTCATTTTACCTGGAGTTTATTTAATCTGGGCTCAGCTGTCTCAGTTAAATTGTTTGGGTTATTTACATGAAAGTATTGAGCTGTTGTGGGTATTCTCCATCTACGGCTACCGGGTTTATTCGTGTTCCAAACTATCACCATGGTTCTCAGAGAAAGATGAAAAGTAAAACAGGAATAAACCACCCAGAACCATAAATGTGGGACTCCTCCCTCCTCTAATGAGCCGCCACAGCCAAACAAATGATGCTTTCTGAAACTGCACACATATTACCGTAGCCATGGAAACACACTTAGCAACAAAGAAACCTTGACCTTTCCCCATCTGTTTAGAACCTTCACAATGATACATTAATTTCAACATATGAAAACAAAAAAAGAAGAGCATAAATATTACATTTTCTCTAATTTCCAGGCAGCAACCAGCCCAGTGTGGATAAAATTCCTAGATGAGGAAGGAATGATGCAGTTAGTTTAAGCCCAGCACCCTGAGGTGGAACCCCAGTGACATTTTACTGGCAGTAAGAAAGATGACTCAAAAATGCTCTGCAGCTTACAAAGAGACTCCAGGGAGGGATCGAAAACTGGACCAGAGATGGACAGCTACAAGAACAAACAGTAGCCAGTGTAAATATTCCCAAGAAACAATAATGGAGATCTCCAAAAACTAGTATTCTGTGAGAGTTAAAGCTTTCTTTCCAGGCAGCTATTGTTAGCAGTTAAAAGCTGAAGACAGTTGAAACAAATTCAGTCCAACTCTATTCAATCCAATAAACATTTAAGGAGGCTGTCTCTGTTTCATTGATAGATAAGAATTGGGTATAGAGGAGTATACAACACAGATTCTGTCTCTAAACTAGTACATTTTTTGTAAATAAAGAGATATTAACTAACTTAAATCAATTACAAAAACTGTGAAAGGTGAGATAGATGTTGCAGAAGTAATAAGGGAAGATCTCTTCATAAGGTGTCACTAGAGCTAAATTTGAAGATATCAGAATATTTTTCAATAAATTCACTGTCATATGAGTTCAGAGAGATGAGTCAAAGATGTATTCAACACTTTAATGAAGAACTAGCAGGTTGGCAAAGCTTATTTGAAAGAGGAGTTGAGAAAATGAGGTGGGGAGGGATAAATCAGAAGCCTGGGATGAACAAACACACTACTATATTTAAAATATATAACCAACAAGGACCTGCTGTATAGCACAGGGAACTCTACTCAATATTCTGTGATAACCTATATGAGAAAAGAATCTAAAAAAGAATGAATATATGTACATGTATAAGTGAATCACTGTACTGTACACCTGAAATTAACACAACATTGTAAATCAACTATACTGAAACAAAATAAAATAAAAATAAAATTCTATTCAAGTAAAAAAATTAAAATAAATAAAAAATTTAAAATAAACTAGTTCCCTAAAGGCTAAATGAAATTCAATATATAATATAGTCACCTCCTCGGATGCTTAACCATTTCCTACATGTTTAAGATGAAAACAGAAATAAAACTGCTCTTAGTTTTCACAAAAAACAAACAAACAAACACTGATATATGTCAGTGGAAAAAAAAAGAATAAAAGTACAAACTTAGACTGAAATCTGTTTAATATCCTACAGGACAATAAAACCATAGCCCTTGGAGATAATTTTTCTATCCAACATAAATCACTTATAACATATAAATCTTCCATCATTTAGCATCCAACTTTAGAGATCTGAGCCCTAAAAAATAATAAATAGTAAGCCAAACAAAGTTATCTTTCTCCAGAGTATGAGATGACCCTTGGGTGGATTTGTTATAAAATGCTCCTGTTTGACATTGAAAGGGCATGCAGGATTCTTTCTGCCTTATTTCAAGTTTTGGATAATTCTCCTTAACAAAGGCAGAATATAAGTAGAGAGCAACAGTGGAAACAAACATCATTAAAACTGAAGGAAGAGCTGGGATGACAGTGTCATCCACTCAAGTGTACTATTAGGAGAAAAACAACACTCTCAGCTATGGACTGAATAAGAGAAGATAGGGTTCATTTGCAATCTAAGAAATATAGGATTGAGCAGATAATTTTTACAGGATTAGAAATATGTTGAGAATCAATTTTTTTTCTATTTGCTCAAAAGCCTGGTGGGTAGGTTACAAACAGATTAATAATGTGGTAGGAAATCACTTTTGAGATTTACTGATTACATGGAAAAAAATAAATCAAGAGCTACATATGAAAAGGAATTTGATTTATTTGGTGCTGTTTTCCTTAGAGAAATATAAAATGCTCAATATTTGCTATTTTTAATTAAGAGCTAGCTAATATGTTTAATACAACCAATATGTGCTGAAAATATATTTGACCCTTCAATTTCATGTTTACGCAGGTTACAATGGAAGAAAGGGACAGAAAGGTAGGAAAAGACAGAGAAATGAAAAAGAGAGTAGAAAGAAGAAACATGAGTAAACTACCAGACAGGAACCGAAGAAACAAAACCAAAGGTTAGGAGGAACATTGGAAGGGAAGCAATTGAGACAGTGGGAATCAGGAAAAGTCCCAAACAAGGAGGAGCAACATACAGAAGAGATTTAAAAAGAGATGAGGTTAAAAGAGCAAAGTGGGAAGGTATAGGCAAAGACATGGCAGTTGAGAATTAAAAGCAAGTTGAAATCTCCATTCCCTGATGATTCATTTTCTCTGTGGACTTCTTTGTCTCATTGTTAGAAGCAGTGGTCAGTTACTGACCATCATTCAAAGTTCTTCAGTTACTCTATTAACCCAGAGGGGAGAAATTATCTAATCCATAAGGGAATGTCATGCTGCCTGAATGAACTCTAGCTGGAGTCCCAGACTGATTCCCTAAGGTAAGAGGTTTCTGCTCCCAGGGAAACTTAGCAGCTGAGAAGGGGTGGCCACGTGGCAGACCTGGCCAGGCCTTCACCCAACTATGTGACCTGAGCAAGTCTCAAGGCCCCTGGCCTCCTCCTGTGGCAATAGTAATGTGCCCGTATATTGCAAGGAGAGAATAAGATCGAGTAAAATGACAGAAGAGAACGTGTTGCCAGGTGTTGGGCAGCCTCTGGTCCCCAGGCAGTAACTGAACAGGTTAGGGCCATGTCCTCAAAGCAGCAGGACACTCCAATGACTCTCATTCCAAAGCCCCTTCTGCTCTCCTGCCCCTCTGACTAAACCTCCTCCCACTTTCCCCTTGACTTCAAACACAACCGAAGAGGTTAATAAATGCAAGTTAGAGAGCGGCGCCTTGCAAGTTTTCTGCTTTTAATTTCTGTTTAATGACTTATTGTCATTAAGACTATCACAACGTCTTACTTAACAGCCTTTCCCTGACAATAAACTGTGCTTGGCACCCACCTCGGCCCACAAACCCTACAATTAAGCGATCGTTTGTCCTCGCAAGCTTGACAGAAACAGGAGTCCGAGGCAGGCTGGGAGGAGCCCGGATTTATTAAAGTAATAAATAACCTGGAAGCCCTCACCAACGCTCTGCCTCCCCCTTCTTATTTACTTCCTTTTTGTGCCTTCTGGGATGGGGAGATGAGGGACTTAATTGCTTGGAAAGAAAGTTGCCTAAGAACAACATGCACTCTCAACCCAGAAACAATAAAATAAAACTGGGAGGCTGTAGGGCTACAGCTTAATAACAGCTCTGCTGCTGGCTGGGCTGGGCTTCTTGGCAAGCCTTCACTCATTTTGTGTTTCTAGAAGAGCAACATTCACTCCTGCACATAAATGCACTCAGAGGCCAGAGTCCTCCAGCTGGCCAGAGGGAGGCCCTCTAAGATGAGGTTCTTCTTCACCTTGTTGCTTTTCCCACCTCCTTTTATTTTAAGAATCTTTTAAAATCATTTGGCAAATATTATCTTAAGTGCAGAAATCCCCGGATATTATTTTGGACTTAACATTTTTAAATGTCATTTTTTTTCCCACTTAATCCTTCTCACTTGGTCATGCATTTTTAGATTATTACCACATAATATACTTACATGGCTCAGTTACAACTTAACTAGCCAGAACTCATCTTTCTATAATATTGTTGTACCCAAAACATTATATTATATAAAAGCATTAAGAAGCAAAACAGGGCTTCCCTGGTGGCGCAGTGGTTGAGAGTCCGCCTGCCGATGCGGGGGACGCGGGTTAGTGCCCCGATCCGGGAAGATCCCACATGCCACGGAGCAGTTGGGACCGTGAGCCATGGCCGCTGAGCCTGCGCGTCCGGAGCCTGTGCTCTGCAACGGGAGAGGCCGCAGCGGTGAGAGGCCCGCGCACAGCAAAAAAAAAAAAAAAGAAGCAAAACAGTTTTCTAGACAGTCAAAATAGATGTCATATATACACACTTTATTTTACACACAATTCTCACAAATATATTTATGTGCTAAGTCTCCAATCTAAAAAATAATAATCCTCCCTACAGTTTAATTTTTTGAGATAAGGCACTCCTCATCCTACTTCCTTTGTCCAAATTGAGCTTGTGAAAGTCACACAACACAAAATTAGCCATTTTAAAGTGAATGATTCTGTAGCATTTAGCATATTAACAGTGTTGTGCAACCACCACTGCTATCTAGTTCCCAAATATTTTCATCATCCCAAAATAAAACCCCATAACATTATGCAATTACCCCTCATTACTCCCTACTCCAGCCACTGGCAACCACCAGTCTGCTTTCTGTCTCTATGGATTTACTGATTTTATATATGTCAGGTAAATGGAGTCATAACATGTGACCTTTTGTGTCTGGTTCCTTTTACTTAGATCAGTGTTTATGAGGTTCAGCCATATTGTAGTGTGTATCAGTATTTCATTCCTTTGTATGGCTGAATAATATTTCATTGTGTGGATATACCAATTTTTTTAAATCCATTGATAGACATGGGTTGTTTTCAATTTTTTGACTACTGTGAATAGTGCTGCTATGAATATTTGTGTACAAGTATTTATTTGAACACCCGTTTTCAATTCTTTGGGGTAAACACCTAGAAGTGGAATTGATGGATCATATGATAATTTTATGTTTAACATTTTTTTTTCTACAGAGCTTATTTTTTTAATTTTCATTTTATATTGGGATATAGTTGATTTATAATGTGTTAGTTTCAGGTGTACAGAGAAGTGATTCAGTTATACATTTACAAGTAATTATTCTTTTTCAAATTCTTTTTCCGTTTAGGTTATTACAGAATATTGAGCAGAGTTCTCTGTGCTATACAGTAGGTCCTTGTTGGTTATACATTTTAAATATAGTAGTGTGTACATGTCAGTCCGAAACTCCCAGTCAATCCCTCCCTCCCACCCTTTCCCCTGGTAATCATAAGTTTGTTCTCTAAGCCTGTGAGTGTTTCTGTTTTGTAGATAAATTCATTTGTATCACTTTTTTAGATTCTGCATATAAGTGATATCATATGATATTTGTCTTTCTCTGTCTGATTTACTTCACTTAGGATGATAATCTCCAGATCCATCCATGTTGCTGCAAATGGCATTATTTCATTCTTTTCAATGGCTGAGTAATATGCCATTGTATATACGTACCACATCTTGTTTATCCATTGATCTGTTGATGGACATTTAGGTTGCCTCCATGTCCATGTCCTGGGTATTGTAAACAGTGCTGCAATGAACAATGTGGTTCATCTATCCTTTCAAACCATGTTTTTCTCTGGATATATGCCCAGGAGTGGGATGGCTGGATCATATAATAACTCTATTTTTATTTTTTTAAGGAACCTCCATACTATTCCCATAGTGGCTATACCAATTTACATTCCCAACAACAGTGTAGGAGGGTTGCCTTTTCTCCACACCCTCTCCAGCATTTTTTATTTGTAGATATTTTGATGATGGTCATTCTGATTGTTGTTATGTGATATCTCATTGCAGCTTTGATTTACATTTCTCTAATACTTAGTGATGTTGAGCATCTTTTCATGTACCTCTTGGCCATCTCTATGTCTTCTTTGGAGAAATTTCTATTCAAGTCTTCTGCCCATTTTTTGATTGGGTTGTTTGTTTTATAGATATTGAGCTGCATGAGCTGTTTGTAAATTTTAGAGATTAATCCCTTGTTGGTTGCATCGTTTGCAAATATTATCTCCCATTCTGTGGGTTGTCTTTTCATTTTGTTTATGGTTTCCTTTGCTGTGCAACAGCGTTTGAGTTTAATTAGGTCCCATTTGTTTATTTTTGTTTTTATTTCCATTACTCTAGGAGATGGATCAAAAAAGATTTTGATGTGATTTATGTCACAAAGAGTGTTCTGCCTATATTTTCCTCTAAGAGTTTTATAGTATCCAGACTTATATTTAGGTCTTTAATCCATTTTGAGTTTATTTTTGTGTATGATGTTAAAGAATGTTTTAATTTCATTTTTTAACATGTAGCTATCCAGTTTTCCCAGCACCATTTATTGAAAAGACTGTCTTTTTTCCATTGTATAGTCTTGCCTCGTTTGTCATAGATTAATTGACCATAGGTGTGTGGGTTTATTTCTGGATTTTCTATCCTGTTCTATTGATCTATATTTCTATTTTTGTTCTAGTAACATACTGTTTTCATGACTGTAGCTTTGTAGTATAATGTGACGTCAGGGAGCCTGATTCCCAAGATTGCTTTGGCTTTTCAGGGTCTTTTGTGTCTCCATACACATTTTAAATTTTTTTGTTCTAGTTCTGTTAAAAATGCCATTGGTTATTTAATAGAGATTGCATTGAATCTGTAGATTGCTTTGGGTAGTATAGTCATTTTGACAATACTGATTCATCCAATCTAAGAACATGGTATATATCTTTCCATGTGTCACCTTCAATTTCTTTAATCAGCATCTTATATTTTTCAGTGTACAGGTTTTTGGCTCCTTAGATAAGTTTATTTTTCTAGGTATTTTATTCTTTTTGATGTGATGGTAAATGGGATTGTTTCTTTAATTTCTTAGTTGTTAGGGTATAGAAATGCAAGAGATTTCTGTGTGTTCGTTTTGTATCCTGCAACTTTACCGAATTCATTGATGAGCTCTAGTATTTTTCTGGTAGCATCTTTGGAATTTCCTATGTATAGTATCATTTCATCTGCAAACAGTGACAATTTTATTTCCTTTCCAATTTCGATTCTTTTTACTTCTTTTTCTTCTCTGACTGCCTTGGCTAAAACCTGAAAAATTATATTGAATAAAAGTGGCGAAAATGGATATCCTTGCCTTCTTCCTGATCTTAGAGGAAATGCTTTCAGCTTTTCACCATTGAGTATGATGTTAGCTCTGGGTTTGTCATGTATGGCCTTCATTATGTTGAGGTATGTTCCCTCTATGCCCATTATCTGTAGAATTTTTATCATAAATGTGTGTTGAATTTTGTCAAAAGCTTTTTCTGCATCTATTTTTATTCTTCAGTTTGTTGATGTGGTGTATCACACAGATTGATTTGCAGATATTGAAAAATCCTTGCATCCCTGGGATAAATCACACGTGATCATGGTGTATGATCCTTTCAGTGTATTGTTGGATTTGGATTCCTAGTATTTTGTTGAGGATTTTTGCATCTATGTTCATCAGTGTTATTGGTCTGTAATTTTCTTTTTCATGGTATCTTTGTCCAGTTTTGGTATCAGGGCAATGGTGGCCTCATAGAATGAGCTTGGAAGTGTTCCTACCTCTGCAATTTTTTGGAATAGCTAAAGAAGGATAGGTGTTAACTTTGATAGAATTCACCTGTGCAGCCATCTGGTCCTGCAGTTTTGTTTGTTGGGAGTTTTTTAATCACAATTTCAATTTTAGTACTTGTGATTGATCTGCTCAAATTTTTTATTTCTTCCGGTTCAGTCTTCAGAGATTTTTCCTTTCTAGGAATTTGTCCATTTCTTCTAGGTTGTCCATTTTATTGGCATATAGTTTTGTAGTCTCTTATGATCTTTTGTATTTCTGTGGTGTCTTTTGTAACTTTCCCTTTCTTCTTTCTAATCTTACTGATGTGAGCCCTCTCCCTTTTCTTCTTGATGAGTCTGGCTAAAGATTTATCAACTTTGTTTATCTTTTCAAAGAACCAGCTTTTTGTTTCATTGATCTTTTCTATGGTTTTCTTTGTTTCTATATCATTTATTTCTGCTCTGATCTTTATGATTTCTTTCCTTCTAATAACTTTGGGTTTTGTTTGTTCTTCATTCTCTGGTTGATTTAGAAGAAAGGTTAGATTGTTTGTGATTTTTCTTGTTTCCTGAGGTAAGACTGTACTGCTATAAACTTCCCTCTTAGAACTGCTTTTGCTGCATCCCATAGGTTTTGGATCATTGTGCTTTCACTTTCATTTGACTCTAGGTATTTTTTGATTTCCTCTTTGATTTCTTCAGTGATCCATTGGTTGCTTTGTGGCATATTGCTTAGCCTCCACATGCTAGTGTTTTTTACAGTTTTTCCTTTTTTACATCTTTATTGGAGTATAATTGTTTTACGATGGTGTTAGTTTCTGCTTTATAACAAAGTGAACAATTATACATATAAATATGTTCCCATATCTCCTCCCTCTTGTGTCTCCCTCCCTCCCACCCTCCCTAGTCCAGCCCTCCAGGAGGTCACAAAGCACCAAGCTTATCTCCCTGTGCTATGCGGCTGCTTCCCACTAGCTATCTATTTTACATTTGGTAGTGTATATATGTCCATGCCACTCTCTAACCTTATCACAGCTTACCCCTCCACCTCCCCATATCCTCAAGTCCATTCTCCAGTAGGTCTGTGTCTTTATTCCCATCTTGCCCCTAGGTTCTTCAAGACATTTCTTTTGTTCTTAGATTCCATATACATGTGTTAGCATACGGTATTGTCTTTCTCTTTCTGACTTACTTCACTCTGTATGACAGGCTCTAGGTCCATCCACCTCACTAAAAATAACTCCATTTCGTTTCATTTTGAGAAATACTCCATTATATATATGTGCCACATCTTCTTTATCCATACATCCGATGATGGATGCTTAGGTTGTTTACATCTCCTGGCTATTGTAAATAGAGCTGCAATGAACATTTTGGTACATGACTCTTTTTGAATTATGGTTTTCTCAGGATATATGCCCAGTAGTGGGATTGCTGGGTCACATGGTAGTTCTATTTGTAGTTTTTTAAGGAACCTCCATACTGTTCTCCATAGTGGCTGTGCCAATTCACATTCCCACCAGCAGTGCAAGAGCATTCCCTTTTCTCCACATGCTCTCCAGCATTTATTGTTTCTAGATTTTTTGATGATGGCCATTCTGACCGGTGTGATATGATATCTCATTGTAGTTTTGATTTGCATTTCTCTAATGATTAATGATGTTGAACATTTTTTTTTTCCTGCAGTTCACGGGCCTCCCACTGCTGCAGCCCCTCACATTGCGAAGCACAGGCTCCAGACACACAGGCTCAGTGGCCATGGCTCATGGGCCCAGCCGCTCCATGGCACATGGGATCCTCCCGGACAGGGGCCCGAAACCACGTCCCCTGCATCAGCAGGCGTACTCCCAACCACTGCGCCACCAGGGAAGCCCCGATGTTGAGCATTCTTTCATGTTTGTTGGCAGTCTGTATATCTTCTTTGGAGAAATGTCTGTTTAGGTCTTCTGCCCATTTTTGGACTGGGTTGTTTGTGTTTTTGTTATTGAGCTGCATGAGCTGCTTGTAAATTTTGGAGATTAATCCTTTGTCAGTTGCTTCATTTGAAAATATTTTCTCCCATTCCGAGGGTTGCCTTTTGGTCTTGTTTATGGTTTCCTTTTCTGTGCAAAAGCTTTCAAATTTCATTAGGTCCCATTTGTTTTTTTTTGGTTTTATTTCCATTTCTCTAGGAGATAGGTCAAAAAGAATCTTGCTGTGATTTATGTCATAGAGTAGTCTGCCTATGTTTTCCCCTAAGAGTTTGATAGTTGCTGGCCTTACATTTAGGTCTTTAATCCATTTTGACCTTATTTTTGTTTATGGTGTTAGGGAGTGTTCTAGTCTCATACTTTTACATGTACCTGTCCAGTTTTCCCAGTACCACTTATTGAAGAGGCTGTCCTTTCTCCACTGTACATTCCTGCCACCTTTATCAAAGATAAGGTGACCATATGTGTGTGGGTTTATCTCTGGGATTTCTATTCTGTTCCATTGATCTATATTTCTGTTTTGGTGCCAGTACCATACTGTCTTGATTACTGTAGCTTTGTAGTACAGTCTGAAGTCAGGGAGCCTGATTCCTCCAGCTCCGTTTTGCGTTCTCAAGATTGATTTGGCTATTCTGGGTCTTTTGTGTTTCCATACAAATTTTTTGTTCTAGTTCTGTGAAAAATGACATTTGTTGTTTGATAGGGATTGCATTGAATCTGTAAATTGCTTTGGGCAGTAGAGTCATTTTCACAATGTTGATTCTTCCAGTCCAAGAACATGTTATATCTCTCCATCTAATTGTGTCATCTTTAATTTCTTTCATCAGTGTCATAATTTTCTTCAAACAGGTCTTTTGTCTCCTTACGTAGGTTTATTCCTAGATATTTTATTCTTTTTGTTGCAATGGTAAATGGTACTGTTTTCTTGATTTCACTTTCAGATTTTTCATCATTAGTGTATAGGAATGCCAGAGATTTCTGTGCATTAATTTTGTATCCTTCTACTTTACCTAATTCATTGATTAGCTCTAGTAGTTTTCTGGTAGCATCCTTAGGATTCTCTATGTATAGCATCATGTCATCTGGAAATGGTGAGACAGTTTTACTTCTTCTTTTCCGATTTGGATTCCATTTATTTCCTTTTCTTCTCTGATTGCTGTGGCTAAAACTTCCAAAACTATGTTGAATAAGAGTGGTGAGAGTGGGCAACCTTGTCTTGTTCCTGATCTTAGTGGAAATGCTTTAAGTTTTCACCATTGCGGACAATGTTGGCTGTGGGTTTGTCATATATGGCCTTTATTATGTTGAGGAAAGTTCCCTCTATGCCTACTTTCTGCAAGGTTTTTATCATAAATGGGTGTTGAATTTTGTCGAAAACTTTCTCTGCATCTATTGAGATGATCATATGGTTTTTCTCCTTCAATATGTTAATATGGTGTATCACGTTGATTGATTTGCATATATTGAAGAATCCTTGCATTCCTGGAATAAACCCCACTTGATCGTTGTGTATGATCCTTTTAATGTGCTGTTGGATTCTGTTTGCTAGTATTTTGTTGAGGGTTTTTGCATCTATGTTCATCAGTGATATTGGCCAGTAGTTTTCTTTCTTTGTGACATCCTTGTCTGGTTTTGGTAACAGGGTGATGTTGGCCTCGTAGAATGAATTTGGGAGTGTTCCTTCCTGTGCTATATTTTGGAAGAGTTTGAGAAGGATAGGTGTTACACTCTTGTCTAAATGTTTGATAGAATTCGCCTGTGAAGCCATCTGGTCCTGGTCATTTGTTTGTTGGAAGATTTTTAATCACAGTTTCAATTTCAGTGCTTATGGTTGGTCTGTTCATATTTTCTGTTTCTTCCTGATTCAGTCTTGGCATGTTGTGCTGTTCTCAGTATTTGTCCATTTCTCCCAGGTTTTCCATTTTATTGGCATAGAGTTGATTGTAGTAATCTCTCATGATGTTTTGTATTTCTGCAGTGTCAGTTGTTACCTCTTCTTTTTCATTTCTAATTCTATTGATTTGAGTCTTCTCCCTTTTTTTCGTGATGAGTCTGGCTAATGGCTTACCAATTTTTTTATCTTCTCAAAGAAACAGCTTTCAGTTTTATTGATCTTTGTTATTGTTTCCTTCATTTCTTTTTCATTTATTTCTGATCAGATCTTTATGATTTCTTTCCTTCTGCTAAATTTGGGGTGTTTTTTGTTCTTCTTTCCCTAATTGCTTTAGGTGCAAGGTTAGGTTGTTTATTCGAGATGTTTCCTGTTTCTTAAGGTAGGATTGTATTGCTATAAACTTCCCTCTTAGAACTGCTTTTGCTGCATCCCATAGGTTTTGGGTCATCGTGTCTGCATTGTCATCTGTAGATGTTTTTTGATTTCCTCTTTGATTTCTTCCGTGATCTTTTCGTTATTAAGTAGTGTATTGTTTAGCCTCCATATGTTTGTATTTTTTACAGATCTTTTCCTGTAATTGATATCTAGTCTCATAACATTGTGGTTGGAAAAGTTACTTGATACAATTTCAATTTTCTTAAATTTACTAAGGCTTGATTTGTGACCCAAGTTATGACCTATCCTGGAGAATGTTCCATGAGCACTTGAGAAAAATGTGTATTCTGTTGTTTTTGGATGGAATGTCCTATAAATATCAATTAAGTCCATCTTTTTTAATGTATCACTTAAAGCTTGCTTTTCCTTATTTATTTTCATTGTGGATGATCTGTCCATTGGTGAAAGTGAGTGTTAAAGTCCCGTACTATGAATGTCTTACTGTCAATTTCTCCTTTTATACCTGTTGGTATTTGCCTTGTGTATTGAGGTGCTCCTGTGTTGGGTGCATAAATATTTACAATTGTTATATCTTCTTGTTGGATCTACCCCTTGATCATTATGTAGTGTCCTTCTTTGTCTCTTGTAGTAGACTTCATTTTAAAGTCTTTTTTTTCTGATATGAGAATTGCTACTCCAGCTTTCTTTTGGTTTCCATTTGCATGGAATATCTTTTTCCATCCCCTCACTTTCAGTCTGTATGTGTCTCTAGGTCTGAAGTGGGTGTCTTGTAGACAGCATATATATGGGTCTTGTTTTTGTATCCATTCAGCCAGTCAGTGTCTTTTGGTGGGAGCATTTAATCCGTTTACGTTTAATGAAATTATCAATATGTATGTTCCTATTCCCATTTTCTTAATTGTTTTGGGTTTGTTATTTTAGGTCTTGTCCTTCTGTTGTGTTTCTTGCCTAGAGAAGTTCCTTTAGCATTTTTTGTAAAGCTGGTTTGGTGGTATTGAACTCTCTCAGCTTTTGCTTGTCTGTAAAGGTTTTAATTTCTCCATCAGATCTGAATGAGATCCTTTCTGGGTAGAGTAATCTTGGTTGCAGGTTTTTCTCCTTCATCACTTTAAATATGTCAGGCCAGTCCCTTATGGCTTGAAGAGTTTCTGCTGAAAGATCAGCTGTTAACCTTATGGGGATTCTCTTGTCTGTTATTTGTTGTTTTTCCCTTGCTGCTTTTATTTTATTTTATTTTTTTTGGTACGTGGGCCTCTCACTGTTGTGGCCTCTCCCTTTGTGGAGCACAGGCTCCGGACGTGCAGGCTCAGCGTCCATGGCTCACAGGCCCAGCCGCTCCACAGCATGCGGGATCTTCCCAGACCGGGGCACGAACCTGTGTCCCCTGCATCGGCAGGCAGACTCTTAACCACTGCGCCACCAGGGAAGCCCTCCCTTGCTGCTTTTTATATGTTTTCTTTGTAATTAATTTTTGATTGTTTGATTAATATGTTTCTTGACATGTTTCTCCTTGGACTTATCCTGTACAGGACTCTCTGTGCTTCCTGGACTTGATTAACTATTTCCTTTTCCATGTTAGGGAAGTTTTCAACTATAATCTCTTCAAATATTTTTTCAGTCCCTTTCTTTTTCTCTTCTTCTTCTGGCATCCCTAAAGTTCGAATGTTGGTGTGTTTAATGTTGTCCCAGAGGTCTCTGAGACTGTCCTCAGTTCTTTTCATTCTTTTTTCTTTATTCTGCTCTGCAGTAGTTATTTCCACTATTTTATCCTCCAGGTCACTTATCCGTTCTTCTGCCTCAGTTATTCTGCTATTGATCCCATCTAGATTATTTTTAATTTCATTTATTGTGCTGTTCATCGTTGTTTGTTTCATCTTTAGTTCTTCTAGGTCCTTATTAATTCTATTTCCAAGAGTTGGATCATCTTTACTACCGTTTTTCAGAATTCTTTTTCAGGCAGACTGCCTATTTCTTCTTCATTTGTTAGGTCTGGTGGGTTTTTATCTTGCTACTTCATCTGCTGTATGTTTTTCTGTCTTCTCATTTTGCTTATCTTACTTTGTTTGGGTATCTCCTGTTTTCAGGCTGCAGGTTTGTAGTTCTGTTTTTTGTGTGTGTCTGTCCCCAGTGGCTAAAGTTGGTTCACTGTGTTGTGTAGGCTTCCTGGTGGAGGACACTAGTGCCTGTGTTCTGGTGGATGAGGCTGGATCTTGTCCTTCTGGTGGGCAGGTCCACGTCTGGTGGTGTGTTTTGGGGTGTCTGTGGACTTACTATGATTTTAGGCAGCATCTCTCCTAATGGGTGGGGTTGTGTTCCTGTCTTGCTAGTTGTTTGGCATAGGGTGTCCAGCACTGTAGCTTGCTGGTTGTTGAGTGAAGCTGGATGCTGGTGTTGAGATGGAGATCTCTGGGTGATTTTCGCCATTTGATATTACGTGGAGCTGGGAGGTCTCTTTTGAGCCAGTGTCCTGAAGTTGGCTCTCTCACCTGAGAGGCACAGCACTGACTCCTGGCCCCTGACTCATCCACATGGCTCAGAAGAAAGGGAGAAAAAGTAGAAAGAAAGAAGGAAAGAAAGAAAGAAAGAAAGAAGGAAAGAAAGAAAGAAAGAAAGAAAGAAAGAAAGAAAGAAAGAAAGAAAGAAAGGGAGGGAGGGAGGGAGGAAGGAAGGAAGGAAGGAAGGGAGGGAGAGAGAGAAGAAGAAGAAAGAAAGAAAGAAAGGATGGAAGGGAGGAAGAAAGGAAGAGAGTAAGAAAGAAAGAAAGAAAGAAAGAGGAAAAATAGAACAAAGTAAGATAAAATAAAATACAGTTATTAAAATAAAAAATAATTATTAAGGTTAAAATTTTTTTTAAATTAAAAAAATAAAACCAGACAGATAGAACCCTAGGACAAATGTTGAAAGCAAAGCTATACAGACAAAATATCACACAGAAGAATACACATACACACTCACAAAAAGAGGAAAACGGGAAAAAAATAAATCTTTCTCTCAAAGTCCACCTCCTCAATTTGAGATGATTCGTTGTCTATTCATGTATTCCACAGATGCAGGGTACATCAAGTTGATTGTGGGGATTTAATCCGCTGCTCCTGAGGCTGCTGGGAGAGATTTCCATTTCTCTTCTTTGTTCGCACAGCTCCCAGGGCTCAGCTTTGGATATGGCCCTGCCTCTGCGTGTAGGTCGCCGGAGGGCATCTGTTCTTCGCTCAGACAGGACGGGGTTACAGGAGCAGCTGACTCGGGGGCTCTGGCTCACTCAGGCCAGGGGTAGGGAGGGGCCCGTAGTGCGGGGTGAGCCTGCGGCAGCAGAGGCCAGCAGGAGGTTGCAGCAGCCTGAGGCGCGCCATACATTCTCCCGGGCAAGTTGTCCCTGGATCCCGGGACCCTGGCAGTGGCAGGCTGCACAGGCTCCAGGAGGGGAGATGTGGAGAGTGACCTGTGCTCGCACACAGGCTTCTTGGTGGTGGCAGCAGCAGCCTTAGTGTCTCAGGCCCATCTGTGGGGTCCGTGCTGTTAGCCGCGGCTCGCACCTGTCTCCGGAGCTCCTTTAAGCAGCGCTCGTAATCCCCTCTCCTTTTGCACCAGGAAACAAAGAGGGAAGAAAAAGTCTCTTGCCTCTTCGGCAGGTCCAGACTTTTCCTGGACTCCCTCCTGGCTAGCCGTGGTGCACTAACCTCCTGCAGGCTGTGTTCATGCCACCAACCCCAGTCCTCCCCCTGTGCTCCGACCGAAGCCCGAGCCTCAGCTCCCAGCCCCACCCTCCCCGGTGGGGGAGCAGATAAGCCTCTGGGGCTGGTGAGTGCCAGTTGGCACCGATCCTCTGTGCGGGAATCTCTCTGCTTTGCCCTCCCTGGCCCTGTTGCTGTGCTCTCCTCTGCGACTCTGATGCTTCCCCCCTCTGCCACCCACAGTCTCCACCCACAAAGGGGCTTCCTAGTGTGTGGAAACCTTTCCTCCTTCACAGCTCCCTCCCACTAGTGCCAGTCCCGTCCCTATTCTTTGTTTCTGCTTATTCTTTTTTCTTTTGCCCTACCCAGGTATGTGGAGAGTTTCTTGCCTTTTGGGAGGTCTGAGGTCTTCTGCCAATGTTCATTACGTGTTCTGTAGGAGTTGTTCCACGTGTAGATGTATTTCTGCTGTATCTGTGGGGAGGAAGGTGATCTCCACCTCTTACTCTTCTGCCATCTTCCTGGCTTCCCTCTCTAGCTGTATCTTTTAGCATTATTGGCATTAAGTATTAATTCTAGAATGAAAGTTGGTATAGAAGAAATATATATATGTATATATATATATATATATATATATACACATATATATATAGTTTGGTGATAAATATTTATTGAAGATTATCATGACCACCTGTAACTTCATTTGAAACTAGTGTTTTCTCATTTCCTCACACTTCCACCCCAAACAGCATTTTCTTATTTTTGTGTTTGTGATTTTTCCCCCTTTTAAGTATGCCCATGGGACTTCTGCTTCTGTTCAGGATTGAGTAACAGGAACCAGATTTTTCCCCCTTCTGAAACAAATTCTTAGGAAGGTAGTGTATAAACAATTTTAAAGAGATTGATCATCAAGGAAAGAACAATCTGAGAAGATTAGAGAGAACAGAGCCCCGCAGTTATAGGGGGCTCGGAATAGTACCTGTTTCCATATGCCAGATTGGAAAATCCTCATAATTCAGGACACAATTTGTAGAATATTTGGAATGGTCTTGCTTCATTAGTGGGGATAATTATACCTAGACAAAATGCTATTCTTATCACACCTAACAAATTTTAAAAGTCATACCCAAAAGGATCAAACTTTTTCTGAGAAATTCAACTGTGTACTAAACCAAAGTTAAAAAAATTTGTAAGAATACAAAAATATCTACCCCATCCCCCCAAAATATAAAACTCACAATGTCTGGCATCCAATCATAGAAGCCAGAAAATACAACCCCTAATGAGGAGAAAAATCACCCAGTGGAAACTAGCCCATAACTAACACAAATGTTACAATTAACAAACAAGAACATTAAAATAGTTATTATAATGACTAGAAAACCCTGACATAACACAAAAAACAGCCATAAGAAGACTCTGACAGGTAGAAAGGATGCAAGGACTTGAGGAACAACATGACAGAGAGTTCCCTGGGTTTTCATTCTGTCTCCCATATATCCTGGAGAAGATGCTAGAGAAGCTGGAACTCCAGAACCCCAAACAGCTACAAAGTTCCAAGAAAAGCTGTTCTCTCTGGTCAGTGGACTGGGAATATATAACCCTAACAAAATAGAAAATAAACACCAATGGAAAAAACACTCACATTTCCTCCTTTCTGCAGTTTCAGTGGAGCTAAGCAGACATTTGATTACCCAACCCCCACCCAGTGGAAAAAGGAGGTGGCATTCCAATT
Source organism: Platanista minor (assembly GCA_004363435.1). NCBI lineage: Eukaryota > Metazoa > Chordata > Mammalia > Artiodactyla > Platanistidae > Platanista > Platanista minor. The sequence continues at coordinate 4,214 of RJWK010026951.1, read as the reverse complement.
CCCCACTAGGGTGGTGATAGCAAGACTAAGCAGGGGGCTGGGCTTACATGCCTATGCAGCAGCCACAAGAAGGTACAAGTTGGTGCTTCATTTCCTCGAGGGAGATGTCAGCAGAGACAACCAGAGTTTACTGTACACCCCACTCGTGTGCAGTGAGGCCGTGTGAGGAAGCACTTCTCTTTTGTCAGGGTGCTGTCACCCGGGCCTAGTAGGGAACTAAACACAGGTTGGCTGCCTGTTAAAAAAAAAGATTAAATAGGATCCAGGGTCTTACAACATATTACCCAAAATTTCCAGGTTACAACTGAAAACTACTCTTCATACCAAGAACAAGGATAATCACAAATTGAATGAGAAAACAATCAACCGATAGCAACACTAAGATGACTCAGATGTTGGAATTATCTGACAAGGATTTTAAAGCAGCCATTATAAAAATCTTCCTTCAGCAACTGTGAACACTCTTGAAACAAATGAAAACTAGAAACTCTCAGCAAAGAAATTGAAGATATAAAAAATAACCAAAGAAAAAAATGTAGAAATTAAAAATACAATAATCTAAGTAAAAAAAAACTCTCACTGGCCAGGTTTGAAAGTAAATTGGAGACAAAAGAGGAAAAATATCAGTAAACTCAAAGATCAATAGAAATTACCCAAAATGAACAGCAGAGAGAAAAAGAGATTAAAACAAACAAACAAGCAAAAAACCTGAAGTGAGGTTCAGGGACCTCTAGGACAATATCAAAATATCTAATATTTGTAACATTGGAATTACAGGAGAGGAAAAGTGGGGATCTGAAACAATATTCAAAGATATAATGGCTGAAAATATCTCAAATTTACTGAAAAGCACAGACGTACTAATTTAAGAAGATTAGTGAATGGTACACAAAATAAAGCCAAAGAAATTCACACCAAGACATACCATAATCAAACTTCTTAAAACCTAAGACCAAGAAAACCTCTTGAGAGAAGCTAGTCTTACCTATAGTGCATAAAAACTATTCGACTGACAGCAGATTTCTCACTGAAACCATAAAGAAGTGACCAAAAAAGGGCACAACTTTTTTGGTGCTAAAATCAAAGACCTGTCAACAATGAACTCTATCTGGTGAAAATATTTTTCAGTAATGAAGGGGAAACAAAGTCATTTTCAGAATAAATAAAACTAAGAGAATTTTTTTGCCAACAAACCTGTTCTTAAATAACGACTAAAGGAATTTTCTAAACAGAAAGGAAGTGATAACAGAACAGAGAGAGACGTGAACTTAAGAAAGGAAGAAAGAACAATGGAATGGGTAAAAATAGGGGTAAGTATAATACACTATTCTTTCCCTTGTGAGTTTTTAAAAATTATATTTGATGGACGAAGCAAAAATTATAACATCATCTGATGTAGTACTCATTGTGTGCAGAGGAGATACTAGACACCTTTATGTTCTAAAAGTGGGAAATATAAATGAACCTAAATGAAAATAAAGTTTTTACATTTCATTCAAAGTGGTAAAATGTTGATACAAATAGACTGTGATATATTACATATATATGTTTTAATACCTAGAGGCAACCACTAAAAACAGTTTTATTTAAAAAACACTAGAAATAAATGAAAATGGAATTAAAAAATAAGTTCAAGTAACATGCAAGAAGAAAAGGTAGGGTAAAAAGAAGAACAAGAAACAGAACAAGTAAACAGAAAACAATAAAATAGCAAGCTTAAGCACTAACACTTTTAAAAGTTAGCTATATTCCAGATGTTCAAAAAAATAAGTAGAGATATAAAATTGGAGCCCTTAGGGGGAGAGACAGAAAAATATTTGAAGAAATAATGACAGAAACTTTTCAAAATTTGATGAAAAGTATATACTCACAGATCCAAGAAGCACAACAAATTCCAAACATAAGAACATGAAGAAAATTAAACCAAGGTATATCATAATCAAATTTCTCAAAAGTAGTAATAAAAACAAACATATTTCCCCAACCTCATTTAGAGTTAAATTATAAATAGATAACAGAGTGATATTTAATTTTTTATTTTTTTTTTGCGGTATGCGGGCCTCTCACTGCTGTGGCTTCTTCCGTTGCGGAGCACAGGCTCAGTGGCCATGGCTCACGGGCATAGCCACTCCGCGGCATGTGGGATCTTCCCGGACCGGGGCACGAAGCCGTGTCCCCTGCATTGGCAGGCAGACTCTCAACCACTGCGCCACCAGGGAAGGTCCAGAATGATATTTAGAAATTACTCCATTATTGGCAAACTAAATAATACACTTCTAGGGCTTCCCTGGTGGCGCAGTAGTTGAGAGTCCACCTGCCGATGCAGGGGACACGGGTTCGTGCCCTGGTCTGGGAAGAGCCCACATGCCGTGGAGCGGCTGGGCCATGGCTGCTAAGCCTGCATGTCTGGAGCCTGTGCTCCACAACGGGAGAGTCCACAACAGTGAGAGGCCTGCGTATGGCAAAATAAATAAATAAATAAATAATACACTTCTAAATAACCCATGAATTAAAGAAGAAATCAAGAGAGAAATTATCAATTTTGAACTGAGTGAAAGTGTAAAAGCAACATATCAAATTGTATGAGATATAACTAGAGCAGTATTTAAAATGAAATTTATAGCACAAGTTGCCTATGTTAGAAAAAACCAAAAGTCTCAAATTAATGACCTTAACTTCCATTGAAAGACTATAAAAAGAAGAATAAATGAAACACAATGTAAACAGAAGGGAAGTAATAAAAACTGCAGTGGAAAGATATGGATGCTGAGATTTGAGAGGCACAATGGGTCCCAAGCAAGACAAATAAAAATAATCCATACTAGGCATTTCCTAGTGAAGCTACAGACTATAACAGAGAAAGAGAAATTCCAACTGCTACCAGAAACAAATGACTGTCTCTCTATAAAGGAATAATAATTTGACTAATAATATTTTTATAAGCAATAATAGATGCCAGAAGACAAATGCTAATATCTTCAAAGTATGTAGAAATTACCATCAGACTAAATTTTGACAGGGAACTAAATGATCATTCAAGAGTAAATTGCAAAATAAAAACATTTTCAGAAATACAGAAACTGGAAGTGTTGACTATTTACAAATTCTTAATAAAATAACTATATAAGAGATATACTTCTACAAGAAGATTAAACCCAGGAGAACGAAGAAGAATGCAAGAAGCAAAGGAGATGTTAAACACATTAGGAAACATAAATATGTGTTGAGGATTAAAAAGAGAAAAGATGATGATTAAACTTTGGAGAGTGTTTCAGAGCAGGAAATATACTAATTAATTTTAACCTTTTTTAGGGAAATTATACATGTTTAAAATGTAAGATTAACCACCAGTAGAATGCAAATCATGTGGATAACTCGCAAAGTAGTAGTAGAAGTAAAACTGGATATTGAAACTGCCAGTCAGTCTAACAGAGCCAAAAAGGAGAAGGGCAAGAAGAAGCAAAAACAACAGGCCTGCAAAAATCTGAAAGAAGAGACTTTCTTCCATTTTTCCTAAGTTACCCCTCTTGATATTCTTCTTTCTTCAACCTTACAAACTTGGATTCCATGTCATTAATATTTTGTGAGTTTGTGTGTTGTATTCCAATGTCATTCTTCTATTTACCTTACAGAATTATAAACACTTCAAGACAGGATCAATACCCATTCCAAGGAAAATGAGTTCTCCATTTCTGACATCAGTATATGTAGGGAATCATAAAAGTCTCCAACAAGAACATCCATGTGGAAAAAAGTGAGCTTCAGAAAAACCCATGGCTGTTTAGAATATGTAGTCATCAAACAGATTCATAGTTCTATCATATAATCTCAAGCTGCACACAACCTTAGGAACAATCTAATTCAATTGCTTTGTATTTACATATGAGGAAATTGATGCTTAGGGAGAAAGCTGACTTTCTCTATTTAGAAGCAGATAAAGTGAGAGAATGGCATGGACATATATACACTACCAAATGTAAAATAGATAGCTAGTGGGAAGCAGCCGCATAGCACAGGGAGCTAGCTCAGCTCGGTGCTTTGTGACCACCTGGATGGGTGGGATAGGGATGGTGGGAGGGAGGGAGATGCAAGAGGGAGGAGATATGGGAACGTATGTGTATGTGTGACTGATTCACTTTGTTATAAGGCAGAAACTAACACCATTGTAAAGCAGTTATACTCCAATAAAGACGTTAAAAAAAAAAAAAAAGAAG
>RJWK010026950.1:0-26844 GCA_004363435.1 Platanista minor | reverse complement strand
TTAAAAAAAAAAAAAAAAAAAAGACTATTCTTAGTCTTTTACCAAATGTTCCCATCCTCCAATATAAGTAAATGCATGCATTTGAAAGAAGCCTTCTTGAAATTAAGATTCACACAGTGGTTATGAAAACTAGCCATCTATATTTTAACATATTTATAGTGAAGTCTCTGACTCTTAACATTCTAGAGCAAGAAAATATGTCACAAAGTCACAGACTAAAGTAATGTATGTAATTATCAGAAAATCAGAACCCCTACAGTCTGTGTAAGGTGTGCACTTGTAACACAACAGGAAACATTTCATTTTTTTATTGAACAGGTAATGTGAAAGCATTTGAGTAACATTTACTAAAACTCTTAATGTAGCTTCTGTGCTTGCTTAGAGAGTATATCAGGTTGCTATCTACACACTTATATATCAATATCCATCCTTCAACAGATATATTCATACGTACTTCTTATATAGGAGAAACCTGAGTAGATATTTGTGGCCTCCATTTAATCACTTATTTTAAGACTAAATTTATGATGGAAGTTATTCAACTAATTTTAATTTAACTTCCATATATTTTCATTGATAAAGAACCCACCCCCCTAAAAAAACTCACACAGATTTAAAATGATAACACTACAGAAGTTTCAGAAAATCAATACATAAGGTAAGGTTAAGGAGGAATTAATTTAACTATAGCAGAAATATATTAAGTGATCAGCAGTCTCTGGAGAGATATCACTTTTCAGGAAGAAGGCAAAAAACAAAAAACAAAACAATATAGAAACAACACCTTGCTCTCAATCTCAGTGCAAACGAACACTGGAGGGATGTGCACCCTTATTACCATGACCTGGAACATCATGAGAAGGGCTTTCTGAGACAGATAGAATGGCCCCTCTTCCTCTCCTCCATCCTTATCTAGGCATGCCTTCTATATTTAGTAGATACTGTAATTTGAAGTAAAATAAATAACAGAGATGGAAAAGATGAATGACAAGGACTCATGGAAACCTAGAATCCATTTAACTAAGTAAGAGCAGAGGGAAGAAAATTCTGGGTATAGTAATTCTAAAGATTATGGGTTGTCATGTTTCTGTAGATTGATAAAAACAAAGTAAAATAACAGACTACTTCAAATTCCCATAGTCACATGAAATTCTTCTTGATCACAGGAACAGAAAATGGTACCGTGATTATGAGCCTAGTTCTATTAATCAGAATGTAGAAGCAACAAGGCCCAATTCTCACTGACATCACAGAATAAAAGTTTATTTCTCACTTACACAGGGCTGCTGTGGGTCCTGGACCACTCTCCAGGGCAGCTGTCCTCCATACGGTGACTCAACAATCCAGGTAACTCTTATTTCATTTGCCCGAACAAATGAATCACAAGTCTATTTCCAAGATCTTTGCAACAGTGGAAGAGAGAGAAACTAGAGAACACTCCATGGGTTTTTCACTGTCACAAGCAATAATTGACACATTTTCATGTCATTGACCAGTACTAATTTCTACCCTAGTCACAAGGATAAGTGCAGACCTTAAAAAGTAAAGAAAGAAATAGGCATTGGTAAATACTAGTATTGTCTACCAAACAACTTGCTAAGTACCTACTAAATGTAGGTACCTACTTTTACAGCCCAGCTGTAAAGCTGGGCTACTATTTTGTACCAATTTATTTTCCAGATGAGTTCCTCTTAACCTTCAGATACACAGCAATCAGGAGGACAATGGTCTGGAAAGCACTGGTACACGTCATCATGATAAAGTAAATTTTAGTTGTGTTTGATGCATAAAAGAATGGAAATAATATCTGAAAGTGACAAAGTAAACATCTTAAGCAAATCAGCTTGGAAACAAGAGTTCAAAGAGATTCAGGGAAGAAATAGGAAGATGGAGGTAAAACATGAACTTACAGAGAACATAAAAGACCAAGGAAGAAGTAACGTCTTCAAGAGTATGATAGCAACACTAAAAGCACCTTAATTACAAAAGTAATTAGAGAAAAAAAAAAGAAAAAGAAACTGAGAAAAGAAGCAAAATAAATGGAACCGAAGAATTAGAAGGAACGGTGAAATCTTGATTGTTGCAGAAGATGAAAAAGTAAAATCCTACTTACATGCCAATGTCCTTGGAAAAGAGAATTGAGTTGATATAGGAGAAAATATATTTAAACCTAAAAATCCACATGGGGAGACCAACAGAGAAAAGAAAGATCGCCCCTGGTCAGTAGCCCCAGCTAATGTTCCAGAAGACTGACCCTGGCAAACAGTCACTCCAGGGAGCCATCTTGGAAGTGGAATTTCCAGCCCCTGTCAAGCTATCCCAGGTGATGCCTGGTGGAACAGAGATGAACCACCCCTGCCAAGACCTATACAAAGTGCAAATTTGGAGGCAAAGTAAATTATTATTTTAAGCCATTAAATGTGAGTCTGGTTTATTATATAGCAATAGATGCCTGTATCTTTGGCATTATATATTTATTACAAAGCAAAAGGGAAAACTTTCTGTAAAAATACCTTAAAAATTGATTATCTAGAAATAGATATCCATCCTCTGGGAATCATTGCCTGAAGGCACGGAATAGTGGACTATTCTAGGTGGGCTGAGGCGGGAGATCTGTCTGCTTATTTTATGGGTACGATGACCTGGGAAATATAGGTTGAATATATGCACTGTTAAAGTGATTGCTTGATCTATTTTTATAGCTAAGTAATTAAATGATTCTATTTCTTTTTAGACAGACTAATCTTTTTTTTTAAGATTTTTTTTAATGTGGATCATTTTTAAAGTCTTTATTGAATTTGTTACAATATTGCTTCTGCTTCATGTTTTGGTTTTTTGGCCAAGAGGCATGTGAGATCTCAGCTCCCCGACCAGGGATCAGACCTGCACCCCTTGCACCGGAAGATGACGTCTTAACCACTGGACCACCAGGGAAGGCCCAAGATTAGTCCCAAGTCTAATCTAGATAATGAATGAGATATTTTAAACACAAGAAGTCAAAATGAAGATGCCATAGACATAGAAGAGGATGGGGAAATGTCTACATGTTGAGAATGTCATTTTGATTTAAGTATATTAAATGCTATCCTAAAATGTGCTTATTATTATACATATTTCTCTGCAAATTTGGTTTATCAATGAAAATGTCTTTTCATCAGAAAGTATTATAATAGAAATATAACCATTAAAATAAGATAACACAAAGATTTCCCATGAGAAATATTTTGATGTTTTTTACAGAAAAAAAATGAAAAAAATTATGCAAGTAAAAAATGCCAACTGATGAGAAAGCTGCATTTGAAAGAAAATTGTGAATTATCTTATGATTTTATGCACATTTGACAGTTACACTAGGAAAAGTAATAATATGGTTCTCCTAAAAGTCAGAACTCTGTCAAAATCTGTTTCCAGGGGAAATTGTAGATTTAATGGGTAATTCATCTGCTTATATTTTCATATTGCTTAGTGATTTCTAAGATATCTTGCATATCACACTCAAGGCTTTCTCAATATTTTAATGGAGATAAATTAACACATTGAATCTCAAAAATTAAATCAACCATAATCCCATATTTTATTTGATTTGGAAACAGAAATATTAGGAAATCTGATGTTTTACCACCTATCATTTATTTTAAGCTTATTCTTTCAAAATCTTTTTATTGTTGTTATTCAGCTTCCTTTAAAAAAATCTGCAAAAGTAGCTTTCGAATTGTAGGAAAACATCAATTTTCAGTTGTTTATACTTCCTTCCTGCAAATGCAAAAAAATGGATCTGAATCCAATTCATACGCAAATTGAAAATTACTCACATCAGGTAAGTACATTAACTTTTAAATATTTCAACTTAGTGCATTAGTTAATTCATGCCCTGATGCACTCTGCAAAGTAATGAAACTAAACAGGACATTTAGGTTTTTGCCTTAATATCTGGCATGTTTATAACAAGTATCAACATTTTATTAGATTATGCAACAGACATTTTTATAAGTATATTAGTGAAAAAGATCCAAGGAAATTTTCAAGAAGCATTTTCTCCATAATTTCTAGTAATAATGCATACGCAGTTTAGCTTAACACTGAAGCAATCTAATTTGCTATACATTATTTCAAAATATTTGTGTTTACAAAAAATTAAGGTCACTACTGTGTAAAATTTTAGAGTTAGAAGGGACTTCAGAGAACACTTAATTAAATTACTAATTTCACTAATGCAGAGGTTGAGAAAAATTAAAGTGACTTGCCCAAAGTTACTGAGAGTTAATCTTACAGCTCTCACTTGCATTTACCTTCCCCAGTTTGCAGTCCAGTCTAATTTCCACTAACACAATTCATATACCCATGGTCCCCTGAAAATACCTGACAGCATCTCAATGTAAAAGCAGTTGACAAATCAAATAAAAATAAAGTTGAAATTCCATAACAGATGTTATATAATTTCATGGGAGAACATTTGTGGACTGTTATGACTCTCATCAAAACATTTGCAAATGGGTGCTTGTGTGTTTATGGTAAATTATTTGCAAGTGTTTATATGTAGAGCTTTTATGTTTTTATTTATTAGGTGTTGATATATAATATCTGACAAACACAAAAGGTAATATGTTGTATATTTTAAGTTGTAAGAAAAATAATATCTAGAATACATGTAAACCTATCACTTCACCTAAGAAATTGAACATACTAATATCTTGCACAAATTTTTCTACTTCTCCTATCCCCTGCCTTCCACTCATAAATAATCACCATCTTGAGTTTTGTGCTAGTTTTGTCTTGTCTTGGTAAATAATTTTATCATATATGTATGCATGGTTAAGAAATACATTTTTTTTTAGTTTGATATAAGCTATATAAATGTGGTCTTATACTGTATTCAGACTTTGGGAATTCCTTTTTCTAAACTTCAGGTTTCTAATGTTTTCCTGTGATATACATGTAGCTATTGTTCATTCATTTTTATTGTTGTAAAATATTCCAGTTTATTAATATATAGCAAATGATTCATCCATTCTCTAATGAAGTAATGTTCTCTGAAATATCTTATATCTGACTCCTGAAGCAAATATATAGAAATTTTTCTTGGATATAACTCTGCATGGAATTGCTCAGTTGTTTGATGTAAATGCTAAATTGTTTCTAAGATAAATTTAAAAATTTACTTTCCCACAGTAATGCATAAGAGTTCCCGTTATCCATATGCTATCCAACACTTCATAGTGTTAGACTCTTATTTTTTTCCATATTTTAAAATATAAAACTGTATCTCATTTTGGTTATAATGTGCATTTCTGTAATTAGTAAAGAAGTTGGACACATATGTTTTCTGTGAAGTGTCTGCTCATTTTTTTTGACAAAATATGTGCTGGGTAAATGTATTTGTCTTAATAATGTATATATTTTGGATTCTAATGCTTATAAGTTGTATATGTTGTAAATATCTTCTTCTAGATTTTGATTCATCTTTTCAGTTTTTAAAATGTACTTTATTGAACAGAAGTTCTGATTTAAAGGTAGTCTAGAATTTCAACCCATTCTTTTAATTAGCACATGTGTCTGTTAAGGAATTCCTCCCTAAAGTCAGAAAGATATTGTCGTGTTTATTAAAATACCTTTGTTTACACGTGTGTGTATGTGTGTGTGTGTGTGTGTGTGTGTGTGTGTGTGTGTGTATTGTGAGGTATGATTCCGACTTCAGGTTTTATTTATGTGGCTTACAAAATATATACAAATTATCCTTACTTATTCATTGGGGTCTGCCATGTCTATCCCTGTTACATATTAAGGGCCCATGTATGGTTCTGGGGCCTCTATTCTTTTACATTAATTGACTTATTTATCTTCCTTAATTCCTATAGTTTTATCTTAAATTTTGATAATTTTGTCAGCAAAATATTAGCAAAAAATAGGATCAGAACCTTAAATCTTCATTGTGCTTGGCTAGTGGAGCCTTAATATAGTAAAATATCAAGGTTGTAGTCCACACTTTCACATAAAGAAAAAACTTTGAAAACAATTTATAATCAATCATGAAATGCTATTTTAAAACCACAGTTAAACATTTTATCGATATACATAAAGGCAAAGAGATTTCACTAATTGGACATTTACAAACAGTAATGAATAAATAGTATTTTTGTAACCAATAGAATGCTTCTTGCCCACCAAAAGTTAGATATAAGTATACCATTGAAGCAAATATCCTTTGTTTAGCTTTTTTAGTATCTGTAGATAATTCAGCCTGATGATATGCCTTTGGTGTATTGAGTCTGCACAGCTGGCCTTGAAGGAATGGGGTTGCCTCTTAATAAAGACTTGACCTGCAGTAAACAGTAACCATACTGGATCCAATGGGGGACACAGAATTGATTATCTTGAGAAAGAGGCTGCTATATGTATCTTAGTCAACAAAATTTATCTTATTTACTGCACATAACATGGATTTTACTAATAAATATTTTACTAGCGTATATAAATCTCCCTTTAAAGGCTTTTACATAAATAAGTCAATGGAAATATAATTGTTCTAAGTAATAACGTTTTATATTTTTGGAGGTAATTTCTTTTGTAATTAGATTACAGCATGACTTAAAATAATTTCCATACTCTTAGTAAAGAAGAATTTCTAATAATATATTTTGTAAAATCGAGGCTACTCTGAAGAAAACAAGTTCCAATAACTTATTAAAATATGTCATTTAATCTTTTATGTGCTGAAGGAACTGAACCAAAAATCTGTATGAACTTTACATACTCCTCCATACTAATTTTAAGCTAATATTGCAGAACTAATGACAGCCTTGAGAAATGCTGTTATCAATTCCAGCTGTCTCTTGCATCAAGATACCCTGAATTACAGCAACATTTCAAGAAATGAAGCTCTGAATAAAATCTATTACAGGCAAGCTTCTGTTTTAATACTTTTGCAGATGGTTTTATATTGTGGCTCTTTCCATCACAGAAAAAAACTTATGACAACCTGAGTTATTTTATTTCCTCTTTTTCTTTTTTTAAATCATTTAGTCTTGGACTATGTTGGTACTGAATCACTGGTATTACTGAACAACTTACCCACAATCATCTCCCAATGGTGTAGTTGTCAATGTCACTCACTCATCCCTTCCCATGGTCTACAAATGGCATAGATCATCTCTGCTGAATTCTCTAGTTTCTTGAGTATAAAATTATAGCTCTCCTAGGTCAGATTTATCTAATCAACCTAGAGTTTTAATAAAGTCTTACTGCATCTATGCTACAAGTTCATCTCAGTTTCCTCAGATGAAAATATACACCCACTGTCATGCATCTAATGTAACACTTACTACCTAGTAATTTGTATTTACACATATGTGGATCCCTCATTACTTTCAAATCCCTGAACACAAGGAACCTGCTCATACATCTTTGCTATGTCTCATTTTCAATCTGTAATTGAAGTTATATAAACTTTGTTGTTTTGTCAGTATCATGCAGTAGCACTGTTAGTCCACAGATTAAAGGAATAATCTATTTTAAGAGTTTCACTAACTTTTCATTGAGCATTTATTGTGTACCAGCTATGTGAAAATCATTTTTGCTTTAATTTGGTAATTCATAGGACAGATTTGAAATAAAATGTAGCAAAAGGGCTTCCCTGGTGGCGCAGTGGTTCACAGTCCGCCTGCCCATGCAGGGGACGCGGGTTCGTGCCCCGGTCCGGGAAGATCCCACATGCCGCGGAGCGGCTGGGCCCGTGAGCCATGGCCGCTGAGCCTGCGCGTCCGGAGCCTGTGCTCCGCAACGGGAGGGGCCACAACAGCGAGAGGCCCGCGTACCAAAAAAAAAAAAAAAAAATGTAGCAAAAATATTAGATAGGAAATTAGCAAAATATTAGCAAAAAATAGGATCTGAAATTGACTTCTCATGACCAAAATCCACTAATCTCCTTAATTCTCTGTAGCTGTTGTTGGATGCTTTAATCAATTTTCCTTGCTTAAATACCCTCATGATTTTTTGTTAACAAATTTTAAGAAAATCGTCAGGTTGTGAAAGAAGAATATTCTTTTTACCATCAGACATATTTTTTATTACAAATATTGATTTTGAAGGGCTTCAATTACAAGTCTAACTTCAAGAGGTATAAGGGCTACCTCAGTAAAAACACAATCCTAGCTTCCACGTGTGTTTCAACTAGCTCTTATGTTGCATGCATGAAGTTTTCTCACACTTAACTTTCGTACATCCAACTTGAGTTGGTTAAGAAATAAAATAGACATACATAACAATAACACCACTTCCAACAAAATAGCATAATACCAGGTGCAATAAGTAAAAAAAATATTTAATCTACTTTTCTATATGTTCAAAATATTTTATAATTAAATATTATTTGTGGAATTCCATATTTTTCAAATTCTGTTTTGAATATGGTGTATATATACCTACGAAATAAAGAGACAGTTTGGAAACTCTCTTTCTTATGACAGGCCTACATCCAAATAATCCTTCTCTCTGTACAATTTTAAGTAAATCAATCACATCTCTCAAAGTGCTCCATTTCAAAATGCTCCTTTCCTCCTTACATCCTGCTTCTCACCAGCAGATGAGACTGCAGACATCTCTTTTTATCATCATAGCAAAACACATTTCTCCTGAACCTTGTAGCTTTTCATTTTCTGCTTCATCTATTTCTTCTTTATGTTAAATTTCCTTTTCCACCTCTGTTCCTTCCACAATTCATTACAGGTGGTTAATAAAAGAAAATAGATGGACAATTGACATCTTCTATACTTTGCTATACCTAACCTATATTTTTACTAATGTCTTTTGTTAATTGTCTGACTTCTATATGAGAACATAACCAGAACAGCAGGATTTTTGTCTATTTGTTCACTGTTACAGCCTCAGCACCTGGAAGAGAACCTGACTTATAATAAGGGCTCAGTGAGCATTTGTTTTGTGAAGAAATCGATAAATGAATAGAGTCCATCTCTCACCCAGTAATTATAGTCAGAGATCTGAGAATCACTCATTCCACGAATGTCTCATGAGTAACAAAATCTTTCCTTTTGAAATTCTAAATCCACCTAAAATCTCTCCACTCCTCTCCTCCCCAATGCCATTATGTATAAGTGTATCCTAAAGGAATCACTCCATCCATTGCCTTCAGAAGAAAATATGGACTACCTGGCATGATATAACTGTTCAGTTATCATTTGTACATCACCAAATAATTGTTGAAATGCATCATTTACTATGCTTTGCACATCCTCCTTAGAGCCTTATTAAACATTCTGTAGTTCTTTAAAGTACTGTACTCTTTTATTCTCTCAACTGCTCTCTCTCTCACACACACACACACATATGCACCCATACACACACACACACACACACACAGACACACACCCCATCACAGCTGTTGATCAACCTCTTCTCAAGTGCCCCTCAGAACTCAATCTTAGACCCTCTTTTCTTCTTTTATATAAAATTTTGAGATGATCCCCTCTAGTTCCAAGGCTATACATTCCTTCTATATGCAGATGACTTTCAAGTTTATAGTTTCGGCTCCAGCTTCTCCCCAAGGCCAAAACTTGTACATGCAACTACCTACTCAAAATCTCCAGTTAAAAATCTAATATCGGGCTTCCCCGGTGGCGCAATGGTTGAGAGTCCGCCTGCTGATGCAGGGGACACGGGTTCATGCCGCGGTCCGGGAAGATCCCACATGTCGCGGAGCGGCTGGGGCCCGTGAGCCATGGCCGCTGAGCCTGCGCGTCCGGAGCCTGTGCTCCGCAACGGGAGAGGCCACAACGGTGAGAGGCCCGCCAAAAAAAAAAAAAAAAATCTAATATCAACTTCACATTTTACTGTCTAAACATCTCTTCATTAACGTGTCCCTACCCATCTTGCCCAGATCAAAATATGACCATCATTTATACAATTGCTCAAACCAAAATCTTAGAAGTCGCCTTTTGCTTCCCTCATAGTTTGTATACAAGTCATGAAAAGGGACATTTGCTATGAACATTTCCATGACCTCTTCTTTCCACTTCTTTGCTCGGATCCTAGTGCAGATGACTTGCACCTCCACCCAGACCACTAACTCGTTACTCTGATTTCCCCCTTGATCTCCTGACACTATTTTCTACAAAACAGCCAAAGTCATCATTTAGAGTATCTAAATCATAAAAAAATCACTCAGTAGCCCTCCATTACATTTAAAATATAACCCTAGTTCCGTATCACAACCTACAGTTTCTTTATGATCTAAGTCCCGCCTCCCTGTTCGATAATTCCTACCACACCAGGTATTGCTCACTTCCCTTCAGCCACGAGCACTTCTTCTAACACATCGATCGATCTCAACAGCTTTCTTCCTTCCTCAGGGCTTTTAAGGTTGTACGTTTCTCTGCCTGGAAAATCCTTTTCCCAGTTTTTTGTTTTCTTCCTTTATTCAGATTTCTGCTCAAACATCATCTCCTCGGGGAGGCAACTGTGTCCACTGCTGTGGACATTGTGTTGAGCCAACCAACTTCTCCTTTGGGACCTAAGTACTCATTCCCTCGGCACCAAGGGCACAGCTTGATCTTCGCAGGCAGCCTAGTTCTTCCTAAGAAAGGGAGTGGCCTCTCTCAAGTTTATGCTTCCTCCCCAGGGGTAGTAAGCCTGTCAGGGAAAGGTATTCCGCCTAGTGGCTCCATGATGGACCAGCAGTCATGCCTTATTCAGTAAAAGCAGAGAACTGAGAACTGAACAAGATGACTGAAGTATGACAAAGCCAAAATGAATTATTAAGTGTGTTCACCTGCCGAGAAACAGTACGAAGAACTCTGATGCCTTCCTGCTTTCAGAGAACATCGGCGGGCTCTGAACCCCTTTCTCTTCTGTGTGCTGACCTGGTCTTTCACCATTTTCCTCCTGCCTTCCTTAAGGTCTCACTTTTAGCTCTTCCTATTTGTCAATTTTGTTCTCCTTTTTCTGCAAACATGAATCTATCTGCCTCGAGAAGGCTCATCAAACAACCTCTGCCTTGGTCCCTCGGCTTGGGCTCGCTGGTCCTCTTTGCTGTCTTCCAATCTAATTATTCCCTAACTCAGGGCCTGGACAAGGGCTTCCATCTCTACTTTTGATGAATTCAATTCTCTTTCCTTTGCCCTCACACCCTACAAGAGTAAATTTTACTCATCATCTATATTTTACCTTGAATATTTCTTCCGCGGGGTTAATAATGATATGTTATACCAAAGGAACTTACAATGTATCAGAGTCTGTTCTATAAAATCGATATTAAATATATATTTATATTTTTTCTTTATATATACATATGTTTTATGCGTACCTATGTGTGTATATATAAACATTTAGCATTAAATAAGCATTTAGTATTAAATGAATATACATTTAAATGTATAAGTATATATGTATTTAACATACAATCACTAATCCTTACTCCAAATTTAAAAGATTATTTTTATAATCATCATTTTACAGAAGAGGAAATTAAGGAGCTGAAGTGTTTAGTAGCTTGTTCCTGGTCAGACATCAAGGAGGTAGAGCTGGATTTTGAAGCTTGGCCAGCTCTGAATCAGGATGCAGATGGCCGTCCTGAATCCCTTAGGCTAGGTTAGATCTCTGATAAATGATCACACAGGGCCCTATGCATTTCCTCTGCACTTTCCTTTCCACGGGTGTTTATTCAAATAATGATGTGAATGATGTATCCAGTGCTTGTTTTTTTCTGCCAGGCTCCAGGGCACGGAAGGCATCTATTTGGTTTCCGCAGCATCCCACATCCTGTCCCAGCCCCGCACACAGGAGGTACCTGTAAACGCTCGTACACAGACTATTAGGAGGGCAGCTAACTAAACTAATTCACAGCAAGAAGAATGCCAGCTGCTAAAGGTATGGAACTGCAACTGATCCTCGGGTTGGTTGAATTTTATGTGGAATGGTGTAGAAAACCTTATCGTACATGACTAAACCAAAAGTGACATTTCTCAAAATTATCCCTCAGTAAAGAAAGTCACCTCGTATTTGGGCCCTAACCAAGTATCTCATATTACTTTTTCAATGATTTTATTTTGAACCACAAAATGCTGTTTCGGGGAGACATATGGCCTGAAAGAACCTCAATCAATGCTGGCTCGGAATGTTTATAGAGGTCACCCAAAGTTACAGGGCAAAAAGAGACAAAGAAATTGAATACACATTTATGATTTTTTTCCCCTTGGAAATGAGCTCATAGTTGCAAGTGTTGGAACAAGAACTTTAATGTATGTTGAAAAGTAATACAGTAAATATTGGACTCACATTATGGAGCATATGAATTTATACTTATAGAACAAAAGAAAATGATGGTAGTCTTAATGTTACATAAGTCTGCATGTGTGGCTTGAGATAAAATCATCAGTAATAGCATCATAGATGGATTGCCAAAGGTACTGCATCTCATACGACTTTGAGGAAAGTGAAAAAGATGTGCTATGGAAGGCAGAGGGCGGGTGACTCACAGAAAGAATGCATGGATGACAAGTCACTGACACGTAGGGTGTAAGTGCAGAGTCTACATTAATTTCTTTAATGTAAAGGATGGTATGAAAAGTCGATAGCTCCACATTGATCACTCAAGATACAGAGGTATAATTTGGCTTTATACACATATAATCAAATGATTAAAAAGACAGTTATACAAATATATCAATATAATGGTCGATAATCCATCATATATAATCAGAATATAATTTATAACAAACGATCTGTCATATGATTATATATAATATACATATATAATGATCATTACAGAAATTTTATACATAAATGCTATATTTAATTTATATACTTGTGCATATGTGAGTGTAAAGTTAAATGTATATGGTGCTTATACATTCCCGTTGGCCCAAATAGTTTTTGGATCTTTTGTGATTTTTTTGGAAAATCATTGAGCATTTTTATAATCACATTCACCTGATGTTTGCCAAAATATGCAACTTATCGTTCTCCTTCCTCTTCCTTCCCACCCTCAGCAGAGTTTGGCAGATTAATCTTAACCACTCAGACGACATGTTGACCGAAATGAAGTTTGCATCAGGTCCCAGCGTTGCGCTCCCGGGTGTGGGTACAGAGGTAAGAGATAAGAAGGAAAGAAGCCTGAAATACTTGTTCACATGGAACAAAGGGCCAATGTGCTCTTTCTCTCTCTTTTTTTTTTTTTTTTTTTTTTTTTTTTTTTTTTTTTTTTTTTTTTTTTTTTTTTTTTTTTTTTTTTTTTTTTTTTTTTTTTTTTTTTTTTTTTTTTTTTTTTTTTTTTTTTTTTTTTTTTTTTGCTTAAACGTCTTTATTGGAGTATAATTGCTTTACAATGGTGTGTTAGCTGCTGCTGTATAACAAAGTGAATCAGCTCTACATATACATCTATCACCATATCCCCTCCACCTTGCGTTTCCCTCCCACCCTCCCTGTCCCACCCCTCTAGGTGGTCACAAAGCACCCGGCAGGACAGGAATAAAGATGCAATGTGCTATTCTACCTCTCTCTCCCTCTCTCTCTTTATCTTTTCTTTCTCTTCACTCCATCTGAACCTTGAAACACTAAACTCGGCATATAAAAGTATTGCAAATTATATTTATCACATTTATTTATGGCTACGTGAACAAGAATCCTTTTCTGAACAGCAGTAATTTTGCCAGAATAACATTAGTGTCAGATTAAGTTTGTCATATGGCTTACTGAATCACATCACTAAAATGTCTCCTTGTACCTTCCTTTATTTTAGTGATTCAGGTCCCAGGCTGATAGACCCAAAAATGAAAGGAAAAAAATTAACAGAAAAGAGAACATAGCCTCTGACAGTCACAGAAACGTAGATCTATAAAAGTGAATATATAAAAAATTATAAACATACTGTTATTTCAATTTCAGCAAAGGAGAACGCTATCATTTTTCCATTTTCTATCTAACGATGTGCTTCTTGTGGGGTCCTCACTTATGCTTGCAACAAACAAAACATTAAAACATTGTACAGCATCTGTTGTGTAGGTGTATTCCAGAGGTTGTATCTATAATTGCCAAAACTATGAATACATCAAATTTGCAGAGGGATTCTTTATGTAGAACATATTTCTTCCTTTTTTCTTAATCTTTATGCTTCACTTTGGGTAACAAAAGATGTTGTGAAGTGCTTATTAAATTCATATACATTTAACTGAGAATAAAAACACAATTTGAGAGCCTTTATAGCCAATAAATTATTTTTAATAATGTATTGTATGGTAAGTATTCACCTTGTAATCAGGAATATCTGTAGAGTATCTATTTTCTGTTCTGACATAGCTGGTTTCTGAATCTAAAGATCATTGGGGGGAAGAATGATAAGAAAATGTCCATGTGTTGTGTGTTCCTTCTTTGCTGGACCTCATGTAAAATGCACCCCCAGCAAAAAGTTCATTCCTCAGTATGTTTTAAACTGAGTCTGTCTTTCTTGAGACCTATGTAAGAAAACAACATGTTATATATATATGTGGCTACATGTGTTAGATTTCAACATCAGCCTTAGTGTGTTTATTGGAAATGGTGAGCATCAAGGCAAGGAGACTAATAGAATCTGTTCTGAGTCCACAGAGACTTAGTTTCTGCCAGGTGGGAAATCCACTGTGCTCATGTACCCTTTAGGGAGATATACACCCCTTTCTCTGTTTTAATAACTATTCCAAAATTCTGGTGATATTAACTATCATAATTTCTAACCAACTGGATTCCAGTTATGGCCTAACTTCTGGGAATATGGTTTTACATCCATTTACAGGAAACTTCCAACTGCACAGCCAGCCCAGCCAACTGGGCAAGAATCTACCCGGAGCCTGGCTACCTGGGTTCAAGGCTAGTCTCTCCAGCCCAGCCAACTGGGCAAGAATCTACCCAGAGCCTGGCTACCTGGGTTCAAGGCTAGTCTCTCCCATTTTTCATTCATGGGTCTTGACGACTTGTTTCATGGGTCTCTGTCTCAGCTTCTGCAGATGTAAAATGAGCATAATAATAGTTGCTAACCCTAGAGGATTATATAGACAATGAGTTAATATAGAACCATTTAGAACAACTTCTGACACATAGTGACGGCACTATGGTTAATTTAAAAATTATTATAGGAACTATTTAAAATGACAGGCCAGCAGTTGCCTCTGTTTTCTGGGAAAGTATCAATATTGTGTAGCAGCTAACACATGTCCTTCCCCAGTGGTCTTCAGGGAGCTGCAGGCCACATGTCAACATTTCCATTCCTTTCTTGATCAAAGGCTTATGGAATACACCATGCATCTGGCTCTGTGCTAGGGACAAGGACCAAGTCTGAGTCAGCCAGCATTCTCTAAGCTTCAGGAGCTGGTAGGAAAGGGGGAGAGGGGACTCTCACATACACAGGGAGATAAATGGTGGTCAAGTGTGTTAGGTAACCATCTTTGCAAGGTGAAGGGATGTGGAGAGTTTAAATTAAGCCCATCGTGGTATGACGTCAGCTAGAACTCTAGAATCAATTCACCTTAGTTCAAGTGCCAGATTGCTAATTACCAAACTTATGAGCAAAAGTAATTTCCCTTACCCTTTAAGTTTCCATTTCCTCTCTGCAAATTGTGGGAGATAAAGTACTGACCTCACAGGGTTGACATAGTAATGTTATTTTTACAATAATATCTCATATTGATAGAACATTATGAGTCAGGCACTGTGCTGATGGCCTTAGGTAGATTCCCAAGAACTGTACGTAAAGTACTTACTTAGAATAGTGCCTGATATATTAGCAGATATTCAAAAACAACCATTAACATTTGTTTTATTTCCTTTAACATTGCATAAATCTGTGTCTGAGCTGGAGGGATAACCACTTTCCAGTGATGAGTTGTTCCATGGTAGACTTTACTTTCCTAACCACTTCCTAAAGAGTCTGCAAGAGTCTATTAGCGCAGTGGTCCCCAACCTTTTTTGCACCAGGGACCGGTTTTGTGGGAGACAATTTTTCTATGACCCGGGGTGGGGGGAGGACCATTCGGTCGGTGATGCGGGTGATGGGGAGCAATGGGGAGCAGCAGATGAAGCTTCACTCACTCGCCCAGCCACTCACCTCCAGCCATGCGGTCCGGTTCCTAATGGGCCGCGGACTGGAAGCGGTCTGTGGCCTGGGGGTTGGAGACCCCAGTATCAGTGGACGAGGATGAAACAAAGCTAGAAGTCTTTCATCTGAGGAGGTTGCTGGATATGAGGCTCTGTCTGGAGTGATTGGGTGCTTTGAGGAATGAGGATAAATCCTTAATTCTGAAAGGTTGTAGCCACCTCCAAAAGTATGTAACATAATCTGAACACGGAGGGATGAAGGATGGGTAACGCAACTGTTCACAGCCTATTTTAGACTCTCCTTAGCCAACAGACAAATGAGGACATAATGGTCTCTGTATCCAGCGATAGTAAACCCCCAGAGAATTAACAGATCAGGCTGTTCCTAACCCATCTTCCTTACTACTTGGCTAACTTCAGAAAATCCAGGTATACACTAATTTTGCTTAATAAATTTATGTCACTGTCATGTTCAGAAGGCAAATCAGAGGATGGTATGAGACAGGGTCAGAACTTGTAGCACTTAGGAAGCAAGAGAAAGGAATTCTATTTTTTTTTTTTCCAAGACTGATGACAAGCCAGCTAAAAGTTTTAAGCTTGGGAGGGTTGTGATACATTCCGTGTGGTTTTCAAAGTGTGCTTGGCTGCTAGACTGAGAGCACAGAGAATGGGTAAGAGCTGAACAGAAGCCAGATAACAGGCTATGTTAACAGTTCAGGCAAGATATGGAAATGCCTTGGATGAGGTAGTAATAATAAAAATGGAAATGATGGGATGGGATATATGTTAGTGAGATAGCTGACATTTCTTTGCATCTCAACATTCCTGACCTGGTGGTGTAGAACATGAAAAAGTAGATAAAAGACCAGGAACAACGACAAAGTCTTGATTTTTAGCTTGAGCAACTTATCCTACTTATGGAAATGTGGAAATCCAAGAAAGGAAACAATTTTGGAAATGTGAGAAATGAGTTGTTGTCCCTGTTAAGATTGAGATGCCTGTTAGATATTTGCATGAACCTAGAAGTGGGTGATTGGATGTGATTCTAGAGTTTGGGTTTAGAAATATTACTCAGAGATGTATTTGAGAATATTGAGTTGGATACAGAATCTAGTTAAAAGAAAAGTTGGGGTCAGATATAATTGGCATTTAAACGCATGGGAGTGAATGGAAACACCTAACATCAGAAAATATTTAATGGATGGCAAAGAACTCAGAATAGAACCTTGGGGAATGCAATCATTTAGAGGTGAAGGTGTAAGAGGTATCAGCAAAGAAGAATGAGAGAAAACTGTGTGAGAGGTAGAATGAAAGGCAAGAGAATGCAGTGCTCTGGAGGCCAAGAGAGGAAAGGAAAGTGTAGTGATTTTTTGAGTATGTTGCTGAGATATTACTGAAGAAATGCTCAGAGGCCAGTGAACGTGGACATGTCTGGAGACCTTGGTAAGAGCAGTGTCAGTAAAGTGATGGGACCCAAGTCTGTGTTCAGTGGTAGAGAAACTGGAGGAATAACTATAGACAGCAATCTTAGGATGTTTTGTTGAGGAAAGGCATACAGAGTTGGATCAGGAATTGTAAAAGAGTGAGGTGGAGATGTCCTTTATTTTATTTCACTTTTTAAGGATGGGGGACAGTGGGTCTTGCTTGTGGGATGATGAAAAGAATCTGATGGAGAGGAAGGAATGAGAGATGCAGAAGAGAAATTGCATCAGTGCCATTAAAATTCTATGAGAAGGCAATATGGGATAAGATCGCTAGAATAAGAGAAGTATTTGGTCTCTGGTACAAGTGATAAAACCAAGTATAAAAACTATAACTTCAGAAGCAGATAGGCTGGCAGTTTTGGTGATCAGGTGATGAGCCTAGTTTAACAGGTGCTTTAAATAAACAGTCTTTCCTACCTAAACGACTCTACAGAGAAAAGTAGGATTTTCCTGTGCATCACCCCAGGAGGCATCTCTAGGTGTCCCTACAAATCTGAGTTCTGGGTCTCCTTCCAACAGGCTTGGTGTCCTGTTCGAGTTCAATTCTCCTGCAAGGGAGTTTCAGATGCAGGGAAAAGGGTGTTGCTAGCACTCTCCTGAATAGAGAGCCTGAGATCATTGTTTGCTCCCTACTTAACAACTGTTCTCTCAGACAGCAACAGGGTGATGCAGCTCTCCTCCTGAAGCCTCCATTCTCAGTGCCTTTAGGACTCTCTACAGGATGCCAGAACATGGGAACCGTACACCAACTTAAACCTTGCTCTCGGGTTCCTGAGCCACGTGCTGCTTGCTGAGAGTCAGCAAGCAGACTGGTAGGGATACTGCTGTCTTGGTCCATGGCTGGGGGCTTAGGCTGGGTCATCCCAAGGGCTGGAGACATCTCCTAGGGGTGAGAGTAACTTATAAGGATGGACAATAATCAAGGTGCCACATGGCCATCTGTGGGCCACACTGCCCTTGAGTTAATGGGAGGAAACATCCCCCGGAGGTGATGGTGAGTCACTGTGAGTTCCAGATGGCTCAGAGGGTGAGTCACCTATTCTCAGGTGTTCACAGGATCCATAAGGCAGTAAAGTCTGTGATAAATCTGGTTCCATGAAAGGAGGTGATGTGGTGTTTGCATTATTTGCCACACTCTGCAGTGGGTGGATCACTCAGAAATCCTGAAGTTCAAGGGACACCTGGAGTGAGAAGGCTGCCAACAGTTCTACCACATGGCTTCTCAGCACAAATGAGGAAGCCCTTCTTGAGACAGGCCGGGACCTGGGACCTGGGACCCTTTGCTGCCATGCTTGTACCTGGACAATCGACTCCTCGAGCTACAGAATACAAAGAAACTATAACGGGCTAAAAATAACTGCACACCTGCACAGTTGGGGCAAATTCTGGACAAGATACAAAAAGACCAAAAAAGAAAAAATCCAACTGCCACTTCTGAAGAACTGGGAGCAAAAGCAGGGTAGTGCACATGCCCGCTGCACAAAATACCACCTAAGGGGTGGGCAAATCACCTAAGCCACCCTTCCAGCCTGAACCCCTGGATCCACCCCTACCCTCACCCCATATAAGGAATCAGCTCACCCCCACCCAGGGACAAGCAAAGAAACCTGTTACTTGTTCTCGCTCCCCACTGCTGCAGCAGGGGCCCCAATAAAGCCTTGCCTGAATTTCTTGTCTGGCCGCTAGTCAATTTCTATTGACTAAGGAGGCCAAGAACCCTGGCTGGTATCATTCTAAGCCTTAAGAAGGAGGATGGAAAGGTAAAGACAGTCTATCTGTACTCCTCGGGAAGAGCTGTGGCCTGCCTCCCAGGGCAAAACCCGAGTGGAAGGGAATCTCTGAATCAAGTGGACACAATCATGAGGTTGAGTAAAATCTGGGAGTTGGAGAAAGGAACTCATTTAAAACCCCGATTTCCAACGAAATTATCTGCATTCAGTAATCAGGAGCAGACGGCCATACCAACTTTATTCCTGAATCAGTTGCTGGTGGCTTCAGATTCACTCCAGTCTTTTTTTTTTTTTTTTTTTTTTTTGCGGTACGCGGGCCTGTCACCATTGTGGCCTCTCCCGTCGCGGAGCACAGGCTCCGGACGTGCAAGCTCAGCGGCCATGGCTCACGCGCCCAGCGGCTCCGCGGCACGTGGGATCTTCCCGGACCGGGGCACGAACCCGTGTCCCCCGCATCGGCAGGCGGACTCTCAACCACTGCGCCACCAGGGAAGCCCTACATTTATACTTTAATACTAAAGTACAGTAATCATAATGAATATGGGATAATAAATAAGCAGCATGTTTTTAGAGCATATTTCATTTTAATTATAGGATAATACATGTCTGATATATTTTATTGACATATTAAAAAAAGATTTGACTTTTTTCTATATAGTACCAATACTGGTGATGCATGTAATAAAAATGTGTTGAAATCAAATATATAAGCCAGTATAAAGGTTATGTTTTATTGGAAATGATATTTGGCACATAGACTAAAATTTTCTAGGGCTATTTAACTGAATTTGATATTGTTCCAATCATTTCTACACGAATAGGATGAAATACTTGTACCTGATTCCCACAATCTTTTTTCTCTAGTAGTGCACTATAATTATGTAGACATGTATCTCATCTCTCTCCTCAATCTCTCTTTTACTCTACATACACTAAGCCATATTTTAGTCATATTAATATAAATTATTTCAAAAGAGAAAGAAGTTAATCCAAATGTTTTTCAAAATCCTACTAATTAGAAAATAAGAAGAACATACAGAGACAAATATCTTTAAGGAGAAGACGTTGAATCAAAAAAGAAAAACATCTGTGATAGAATAGCATACCCTTGTAAAGATGGAAAGTGGTTCCTTTATACACAAATGATCATATCATTTATTATCCATAATACTGGTCTTGATTTTGGAACTCAGAGCAAACAAATCACAGTACACTTCAAAAGTTATTGACATTTAAGCAATAGATATTCAGTTGGAGACATAGTGAGCAAATATCTTAAAAGCGATGTCATGTATCATCCTACATTGTTGCTCAGAATGTAAATTGGTGTAGCCACTATGGAGAACAGTATGGAGGTTCCTTTAAAAACTAAAAATAGAACTACCATATGATCCAGCAATCCCACTCCTGGGCATATATCCAGAAAAGATGAAAATTTTAATTTGAAAAGCTCCATGCACCCCAATGTTCACAGCAGCACTGTTTACAATAGCCAAGACACGGAAGCAACATAAATGTCCATGACAGCTGAATGGATAAAGAAGATGCGAGATATGTATACAATGGAATACTACTCAGCCATAAAAAGGAATGAATTAATGCCATTTGCAGCAACATGGATTACATGGTTGGACCTAGAGATTATCAATCTAAGTGAAGTAAGTCAGATATGATATCACTTATATGTGGACTTTAAAAAAATACAAATTAATGTATTTATAAAACAGAAATAGACTCTTAGACATAGAAAACAAATTTATGGTTACTAAAGGGGAAAGGGGGAACAGATAAATTAGGAGTTTGGGATTAATAGATACCCACTACTATATATAGAATATTGGGTTGGCCAAAACATTCATTTGGGTTTTTCTGTAAGGTGTTACAGAAGATAAACCACAAGGACCTACTGTATAGCATAGGGAACTATAGTCAATATCTTGTAATAACCTATAATTGGGAAAATGTGAAAAAGAATATATATATATATATATATATATATATATATATATATATATAACTGAATCACTTTGCTGTACACCTGAAACTAACCCAACACTGTAAATCAACTATACTTAAATTAAAAAATTAATTAATTTTTTTAAAAAATGATTTCGTCTACTTTTGAAATTGCCTATTGATTTTGTCATTTACATTAGCTGCCTAAACTACAGTCTTAGGCTTCCAAAAGGATGGTCAGTCCTAGGAGAGAACAAAATGAAGAAGTCTATCATCTTCATCTATTTCCTGATAACTTAAAAAAAATCAAAATTCTTAATTATAACCAAAATAAACCATGCACAAATGCTGAAAAGTCTATGCTGAGATGGGTTTTCTTGTACCCAAATTAAGTAAGGATAAATAAGTTCAACTTTTTTGAAAAGTATATTGACAAGGTTCATGAATATACTGAAATATGTCTACAAATGCAATTCATTCTTTAAATTCTGCAGTCTGAGTCAGAGAAAATATGAAAAATATAAATAAGAAGCCAGAGGCTACAGATGGAAAAGAGCAAGTTGAAATCACCCAGATTTCTGGATATTCTTGCTCGCAGAGGGGACAGATAATTGTTCCCTTACACTGATATAATATTTACTACATTACTGGGTAAATGACAGTTATAACATTTAATTTTAATAAATAAAATATAAAGATTCTCTCCAAAACTCTTTTTAGGAGACAAATTCTGAACTTGAGTGTATGGACTTTATTACAATTATTTATTTCCATTTGCGGACTTTGCTGAATAAGAAATTCAGTGGTTTCTATGTCCTATGATAAAAACCATATTTTATAAACTTTCTGAACATGAAAACATTTAATAAATATCAACCTTTCATGATTCGATATTCTTAGTGAAAAAATTTAAACATTTTGAAGTATTAATCATGCAATAGAAAGAAGAAATCTTGGCAATTAATTTTCTTCAAGTTACATAGCTTGTATTCATTACTGGTCTACAGGAATTAGACATAACATATTTAGGGCTTCAGTGCACATTAAGGATGCTGACTCATTTTAAGAAGTTGACAAGCTTGCTCTAAAAATTCAAATGTAGAGATTCTATTTGTTTTATGTTATATATTATATGAATATGGCCATGTAAGTGTCATGTATATTTATTCTTAACATCAAAATGAGTATCTTGATTTAGGTTAGATTCTCAGTTGGGTAGAATCTTTTCTAGATACAGAAAGGTTTCTGGGAGTAAAGTAATTTTAAATAGGTTTTTGAATGCTGAAAATATGAAAGATCAATGTTTTCAAATATAGTATCTTAAGAAAAATGAAATGAGAAAATACCAATGATATTAACTGGGCTAATTAGAAATCAGTGAATTTTGAGCAGTTGAATCAGAGGTTTCGGAGGAGACAAAAGAGCCTGGGGGTGATTCCCAGTAAAATGAATAAATACACCATGTGAGCATAATGCTGGGAGACTTTCCGGCATTTTAATCAGCAGAACATAGACAATTGAAATGGACAGTTAGAAGGGCTCGTGAAGGAGGTACAAGAATACGAGAAGTGATACTATAGTAACTAATGTTAAAAAGTTTAGCCAGCACTTCCCACGCTCAGAGCCTCTTGACACATGATGCTTAATCAGTGATTCAAGAAGTAGAGGATAACGTGGTCAAATATGTTTGGGGAATAGAGGAATAAACCAAACTAAAGTGACCCTCCGCTGTCTCCTGAGTGTGCCCTTTTCTCCATCTCTTCTGCCACTAACTTGGTGTAGACTCTCATCCTCTTTGACCTGACCTAAGATTGTGGCCTCCTAAATGGAATTCTCACTGCCAGATTTTCCCTCTTTAAGACACTACCCCTCTTCAGAGTGGTCTTTGCTATTTTATCATTTCTAAAACATGGACCAATCCATTATGTCCCATAGCATCACAAACAAATGTTCTCTTGGCCTAATGCTATTATGCTATTATCTAGATAAAAGGTCAAATTACCAAGCATGGTCATGGGAATAGCTAGTCAACAGGACCTCACTTGAGACTTTAAGAAACTACTCTGAGGGACCAGACACAGAGACGGTGTCCTTATGTGCTTAGAATAAGTGGAAACAATGCCAAGTATGTTTGAGGGAAGGAGAGAAACAGCCATCTTTCTTCTTTGATTAAAAACTCAGATCATTCTTTAACACTTTGGAGGACATCGATAATAAAACCAGCTAAAATTTATTGAGCATTACATACTGCCAGGCACTAGGTGAACTCCTTTCTATGGGCTATTTCAATTAATTCTGACAATAATCTTAGGAGGTAGATGCCACTATGTACCCCATTTAACTATCAAGAGGACTGAGACACAGGAGCCTAAGAGTCTTTCCTCTTGGGCAATCAAGCAAATATTGCAGTCAGGATGTGAGGGGAAAAGGTCTAACTCCAGAATCTGAATCACCACCTCCCAACCAATCTGTACACAGAGATTCAACCTAGTGTGTACCCCTTTCTTCCTACCTTCTTTCCCTCCTTCCTTCCCACAACCCACAACCAACCTTGACATCTCCCAATGGGGAGCCTGAGTGCAGGACAGAGGAGGTACTTGACTCGCTGAGCTTGGACGGTCTCCAATAGGTGACACACTGGGCTTTGGATCAAAGCTGAACCAACACCTTAGCATGTTCTAGCTGTAAAACCAGGGGATTTTCAGCCTGGGGAATTACAGAAAAGCACCCTGGGAAAAAAACAAAGCTACTCTTGGACCTTTGAGGCCATCAACCCACCCAAGAATCTCTCACCTGCTAGCTTATTAAACCTACCGATTAGCAAATATTTAAACCAATGCTTTCACACCCCAGCCTACTTATAGACAGACTATGCTTATTTATATTTGGGTAATTTTGCAAACTTTTTCTCAAAAATGAACAAAGTGAGATTTTACGTCAATAAAAATAATTTACAGTCTGGTTGACCAAGGATAAAATTTGAACTAAGAAAGAAAAATCAGAATTTGGAAAATTTGTCTTCACTATCATGAATTTGACAGCTTCCTCATACTTGAAGACTCTTCTGCTCAGTGGTGATATTCACAAATGTGAACTTTTTTGAATTGTGTAATGAAATGTGTCAACATTTGGAAGATGTAAATAATTGAGTGAACTAATACTTTCCAAATGGCCCCTGCATAATTACAAAAACATGCATGGTTAAAAGATCCATCCAAAGTGCCAGATAGATCAATGGATTTTAATGCATCGTTGTATGAAGCATCTATTAATATGGTTTTAGTTGCAGCTAACATTTAAAAAACCACCATTCATCACATTTTGATGTAGTATCAAAGAAAAACTTCCCCAACTGTTTGAAATGACCACTAAAATACTACAAATCTGTTTGAAGCTGGATTTTCGTCATATAACTCAATCAAAACACATTGCTACAGATAGAATGTGAAACAAATGTGAGAATCCAGCTAACTTTAATTAAGCTTGACATTAAAGAGACTTGCAAACATTGAATGGAATTCCATCCTTCTCATTATTTTTTTTTAGTTCTTTCTGTGAAAATATTATATTGTTAATAACATCATATGGGTTTATTGTTATTTTATGTTAATTAATTTATAAACAGTTAAATGTTCCAGTTTTAATTCTAATAAGGTCACTATTTTAGGGGTCGGTTCTCAATGGTTTATTTATATAGTGTCAGAGAGTTCTGAGACCAAAAGTGAGAGAACAACTGTTCTGAAGTTCATAACAGAGGGAATTTAGTTGTCCCTACAATCCTCAGAGCAGGTCCTCCTTCTGGCACTAATGGCGACTTTGTGACCTGGGCAAACAGCCTTGGGATGGACGGGCAGGATTTCTAAGAGAGAGAAAAAGATTCTCTTAGCATCCCATACTGATCAAATTAATCCAACAGACAAATGTTTTGTCTTCTGATAACTCCCACATTCAAAGTCCATCTCTTTGGTAATTTTTCTATAGTTTTTCATTTCACAACTTATGAAAACTCTTTTTTAACAGTTTTTCCTCTTCATGAAATGCAACCCCATTATTGCACAAACTTTCTGCCAACTTGAACCTACTGATTTCGTGATGCTTTTCTTCCTCATCACTGATAGTTGAGCTGAGATGTCCCTGTAGATTCTTTCTTTTCCTGGTATGTGACTTTTTACCTACTTTTGCTAAATGGAAATATCTAACATGTCTCAGTGATTCCATACTACCTCCCATCTGTTGGGAGCTTTTCTTCTTTATCATATTTATTCTATTATTTCTTGGCAGGTTTTTAAAAACCATGTGAAAAACAGGTTTTGACAATTTAAAATTGATTTTTTCCAGCCATGTAGAGGGACTTTAGAAACTGTCTAGGCCAAGCTCTTTTATTTTCCAGATGCAAAGACTAGAGTCTAGGAGATCACATGACTAATCAGTGACAGAGTTGTGTTTCTGGCCAGTTGTTCTGCATGACCCCAGCTCCCCATGCAGAGGGCTTTTCATCACACCCTTTCTCTGGGGATGCTCCTGTGTCACTTATGCTCTGGCTTCACTTTAGTTCAAGGCTATGTCCTTCCTCAAATAGTGGAATGGACTTGATGGTTATAGCATGACCTGCCAGGGAAGTAGTGCAGCAGCTCCATTATCACATAGGCACAATAACCTTCCTATGTGCCATAGTTTATTCATTCACAGTTTGCCCTATAACGTCAAATCCTAAGTGGATGAGGCCACCCAATCAGATGTCTCACCGTGACAATATCTTTTGTTCCAAAGATCTGTTTGCCACGGAAGACAGATTCAGAATGTCAGTATCTTCATTTTTAGCATAGTATAAGCTAGTCTTAGCAGTAAGTAAAGGAGAAAGGGAGCATCACAGAGAAGCAGTTATCAGAATGGCAGGGGATTCAAGAACAGCACCCCTGTACTCAAACAGGAAAAAAATGGGGAGCAGATGATTAACTAGAAGGTTAGTACTAAGGAAAAATATAACCTCAAACAACAACAACAACAAACAGTGACAAAACTGTTGGTGGTGTGGGAAAAGTACTCCAACAACAGTTCATTCAAGTAGGAATTGGACAGACAGCAGAGAAAGAAGATACAAAGAGATAACAGGAGTAAAATGGAGCAGGCCCCTATGGTCCTGCCAAAGAATAAATTTAATCAGAGAAGTGAGAAAATGTAGAAGCAAAAGAAAGAAGTCAAACAGGATAAATTAATAATAGCTTAGTCATTAAGCAAAGTCAAGGACCTTTACTTCCTCCTCAAGGGCTATAGATAATATTCTGAGCCATGTCCTGTGAGCTGTCTACAGACACTGAAACCCACACCAGGTGGAAGAAGTTATCTACACGATGACCAGACTCTAACCATGACATTAGCTGCCATAAATCTGAGAACTGGGACCAGAGAAACAGGAACAAACCAACCCTGGAACTGAAGACTATTTGTACTGAAAACAATCAAGATGATTCTGATCAGACCACTGATGGCTAATTCCTAGAAGACTGTCAGAGCTGACTGTGCTGTTCCCACATATAGCGACCTCCCTATACCCGTGAAACTCCCTTTTAAAAGTTCTTGCCCACTGACCAACTGGCAGT
>RJWK010026949.1:0-26734 GCA_004363435.1 Platanista minor | reverse complement strand
GGTTGAGAGTCCGCCTGCCGATGCAGGGGACGCGGGTTCGTGCCCCGGTCCGGGAAGATCCCACATGCCGCGGAGCGGCTGGGCCCGTGAGCCATGGCCGCTGAGCCTGCGCGTCCGGAGCCTGTGCTCCGCAACGGGAGAGGCCACAACGGTGAGAGGCCCGCGTACCGCAAAAAAAAAAAAAAAAAAAAAAAAAAAATGTACTATTTTCTATATACCAGGCACTATGCAAGCACTGGAGATAAAACCACAGAATTAGAATTCCAGAACACTGTATGACTTGACCTGTTTAAACTACACAATTAAAGTCTCTTAAAGTACTGATTTGTACAACAGAGTATCAATTTTTCAGTTCAGAAAGATAGATTTACTCATTTCTTCTTTATGGGCGTCCCCTCCTTTTGCATCAAGGTACCTATGAAACTGGATAAGCTAGTTGAAAGTTTAATGGGCATATAATCAGAGAGAAGGGAGTAGACTAATGTAGAAAGCTATTTCTTTCAAACTATGGAAAGGCCTGGAAAGTTTTATGTATTTCTCTAGTGAATCGATCAAATTCTTACTATTTGTTTCTCCTTTTTATATGCTTCCTGTATATAAATGTAACCCTCCTTTACTATACACAGGTGGCCCTCCGTATTCACAGGTTCTGCATCTGGGGATTCAACCAACCTCAGATGGAAAATATTCGGGGAAAAAAATTCCAGAAAGTTCCAAACAGCAAAACTTGAATTTGCCATGCACTGACAACTTTTTACATAGCAATCAGATTGTATGTACAACTGTTTACACATAGTTGATATTGTTTTAAGTATTACAAGTAATATAGAGATGATTTAAAGTTATGTAGGAGGATGCACATAGATTATATGCAAATACAGAATTTTATATAAGGGACTTGAGCATCCATGGATTTTGGTGTGGGGCTGTCCTGGAACCCATCCCCCGTGGATTTCAAGGGACAACTGTATTATTCCAGAGAGGCTCTGAAATAACTAAGTTACTATTCTCATTTTAAAGACACATCCTGCTCTCTTAGATAAGTCTGGTATATTTGCCTAGTTTCAGCAGACAACGTGTAAGCCTTTTCGTATGTGGGTTATGTATGCCTGCAGATGGCTATTTCACCCAAGTTAGAGTCGTATGTACAATAAAGATGGAGTCAGTTTCAGTGGGGAAGTTCTAACAACTCAGTAAATGTCTTTGGGACAGTTGATCATTTGTTTTGATAAAGTTAGATTCTCTACCTAACACCATTCATGAAAATAAATTCTAGAGGGACTAAAGACCCAAATGTAAAGAAACAAAACCCTAAATATATCAGAAGAAAAAGTAGGAGAATACGTTTATGGCTGGGAAATTAGAAGTCGTTTTAAACTAGGCCCTAAATGCAAAAGACGTAAAGGAATAAATTGATATGTTTGACTGCATCAAGACGGATAAATTTGAACAGCATGTAAAAGTTCTCTACTGCAAAAGGCATCATAAGCCTTCAATAATATGTCCAATATGTTTAAGTGTAGTTCAGAGACAAGCGACAGATTAGGAGATAATATTTGCCATACATATAATGCAGAAAAGATTAGTTTTTAGATCCATAAGACACACCTACAAAAATGGAAAACTCAAATAAACCAATGGGAACATGGAAAAAAATCATAGGATAGGTTATTTATAGAAAAATAAATACATTTGGCCAATGGACATATAAAAAGAAGCTGAATGTCACCAATTATCAAGAAAATTTGATTAATTTAGAATATTGAGATAATTTTCAACCATTATACTGTCAAAAATTAAATCCATTAATAAAACGGGTTGACATGGGTGTGAAAAGACATACATACACACTGCTAATGGGAATATAAAACTGACAGAGCCACGTTGAACAGGGAAATATGGCAGTATTGAATAAAATAAAAATATACATATGCTGTGAGCCAGCCATTCCAGATATTAGTCTCTACTTTTGAAAAACACTGGCACTTGTGCACAAGAAAACATGTACAAGCATGTCCATTGCAGAGTTCCTCATAGGGAGAAACAGGAAACACTGAATCATGAATAGAAGAATGGCTAATAACGTGTACACCCGAACTGTGTATGTGGTGGTTTGAGACAGTTAAAGGGTATGGTAGGTCTGCGCCAACCTGGATAGCTCTCCACAGCATGCAGTTGGGTAAAAAAGCAAATTACAGATATATTTCTATGAGGGACAGGAGTGTGGGTGGGACTTGACGGGGATTTGATCTTATCTATAATGATGCCCCCTTTTTTAACAAAGATAATTTGTGTATTACTTATTTTAATTTTATTTTTCAAAATTTAGTCTGTTTTCTGATTAATAACTGCTGTAGATGAAATATGTATACTCCCTTTAAACACTTAGAGATGCTGCATAAAACATCAAGTAAAATTTAAATACATATAAATATAAATTTAAATACACACAAGTACATATATAGCATAACTTGAAATCAAGAAAGAGATGTTTTCTTTTGTACCAGAAATAAACAGGGAGCCCCCAAATCTAAGCAGTGAGTAAGTGCTAAAGCCAAGGGGCTCACAGAGCAAGGGAATAGGATTAGACTTTATTAGTAGGGTTGGGGCTATAAGCTCTAGATTGTGGCATCAGAAGCTAACAGACTGTGGAGTAACCAGGTGGTCAAAGGACATCAGCCAGCTGGAAAGCAACAGATGTGAGCAGAATTGACACGGAACAACACGTGCCAGGACCACCTCCACTCCCACCCCAAAACTAGAATACCAACTTAGAAAAGCAAGGGATAAGGGAGATCTAAAAGAAAGATGAGCATTTCTATTTATCTACCTACTTACCTATTTATTTTTTAAAACCAGACTATTTATTGCATGACTAATCATTGAAATTCTTAGGATAAACTGTTAAATACCACAAGCTCCTATGAACATTTCTATTTAAAAGAGACTGGACACTGCAGCAACATGGATGGAACTAGAGATTATCGTATTAAGTGAAGTAAGTCAGACAAAGACAAATATCATATGATATCGCTTATATGTGGAATATATATATATATATATATATATATACAAATGAACTTATATACAAAACAGAAATAGACCCACAGACATAGAAAACAAACTTATGGTTACCAAAGGGGAAGTGGGGGAGGATAAATGAGGAGTTTGGGATTACACACTACTACATATAAAAGAGATAACGAACAAGGACCTACTGTATAGCACAGGGGACCATACTCAATATTTTGTAATAACCTATAAGGGAAAAGAATATGAAAAAAAAGATATGTATGTATGTGTAACTGAATTACTTTTGCTGCACACCTGAAACTAACACAACATTGTAAATCAACTATACTTCAATAATAAAAAAAATAATTATGACTTACCTTTAAAAATAGTAAAATAAAAGAGACTGGACACTGTTCAAATGATTTAAATAACCAGATTTAAATAATATTGGACATTTAATTAATTTTCCTATTAAATTCCAAGTACAGCCTCAGAAATAATTGTAGGCAAAATTAAAGTGTTATGTTTTTATTTGCCTGTCTGAGCTGTGGTGAGTTAAATTTTCAACCTCATTAGTTATATAATAATCCATTACAATATTGTTTACAGATCTATTTCCCTCATCCTTTCAGTGCCATCTATGGTCACAGCCAATTAGAGCTGGTAAGGCAGTTGTCCTGTTTGCTCCAGCCAATGAGAGTAAGTGTACTATGCTGCCAAGACTCTCAGCCAATGAGTATCCTGAGCTATCCTCTTGAGCATGTACTGCAAGGTGGGTCATTTGTGCTTTTTTGGTTTAACTTTCTGCTGTTTATTTTGGGTTCTAGGGAACAGTTTGACCCAAAATGTCTGACATAATCTATTTAAGTGATAGTGTTGGCTCACAATCAAGAAACAGAAAATATCATGGCATTAAAAAAAAAGAAGCCCACAAGTGTTAGGGTGACCTGAATTAGGAGCTAGACAAATAGAAGTTGGCTTCCCCTTCTAGGTTTGGCCACATGAGGAAAAACTTGAAGGTCCATGTGCCTATGAGGCAGCTCCTCATCATGGAGAAGGCACAGTGTCTTTTTAACCACTTTGAGCATCAACAGTGGAATCATCTGGAGCCAGTTGTAGATTCTAGACAATGGCAAACACCTCAGCAACCAGCAACAGTTTAAAGTGAGTAGTCAAGCAGAGACTGCTGACCTCCAGGGCAGGAATTCTCTGACCCATTCATTCAAGGCATCCACTGAGCATGGCAACCACCACCACCCCAACTTGCCCTGGGAGGATGATTTTAATGCCATCAAAGACTACTCCACAGTCCTGCAAGGCAGTACTACTTTCGTGAGATTTTAGTTTGAAGTCCGTGTGGACCTGTCATTCAAAGACACCTATCTCTGCCTAAGCCAGATTTTCCAGTTCTGTCTTGTACCATAATTTTTCACTCAATACAAAATTACAGTAGTCATAATTCTGAGTGGTAAGTCTCGGAAACTAACTATATTAGTTTGCTATGTCTGTCTTAGCAAAGTGCCACAAATTAGATGGTCTCAGCACAACAGAAATTTATTGTCTCAGGGTTCTGGAGGCCAGAAGTCTGAAATCAAGTTGTCCGCAGGGCCATGATTATGTTACATCACATGGCAAAAGGGAGATTGTCTGGGTTGGCGAATTCTAATCATAGGAGCCTTTCTTTTTTTTAATTTAATTTTATTTTTGGCTGCGTTGGGTTGCTGTGCATGGGCTTTCTCTAGTTGTGGCGAGCGGGGTCTACTCTTTGTTGCGGTGCTCAGGCTTCTCATTGCAGTGGCTTCTCTTGTTGCCGAGCACAGGCTCTAGGCGCATGGCCTTCAGTAGTTGCAGCACGTGGGCTCAGTAGTTGTGGCTCGCGGGTTCTAGAGTGCAGGCTCAGTAGTTGTGGCGCATGAGCTTAGTTGCTCCACGGCATGTGGCATCTTCCTGGACCAGTGATCGAACCCATGTCCCCTGCATTGGCAGGCAGATTCTTAACCACTGTGCCACCAGGGAAGTCCCATAGGGGCCTGTAAGCTCAGAGTTTTCTCTGGCTGGTAGCAGCGGGGTGAGTCAGAGATTCAAAGTACAGGCATACCTTGGAGACATTGTGGGTTCAGTTCCAGAGCACTGCAGAAAAGTGAATATTGCATTAAAGTGAGTCACACAAATGTTTTAGTTTCCCACTGAGTATAAACATTATGTTTACACTATACTGTAGAGTATTAAGTGTGCAGTAACATTATGTCTAAAAATCAATGTACAAAACTTAATTTAAAAATACTTTATTCCTAAAAACTGCTAACCATCGTGTAAGACTTCAATGACTTGTAGTCTTTTTGCTGGTGGAGGGTCTTGACTCGATGTTGATGGCTGCTGACGGGTCAGGTTGCTGAAGGTTAGGATGGTTGTGGCAGTTTCTTAAAATACGAGGTTTACCACATTGGTGACTCTTCTCTTCATGAACGATTTCTCTGCAGCAAGCAGTGCTGTTTGATAGCATTTTCTAAATCCTTTGCTGTCATTTCAATGATCTTCACAGCATCTTCACCAGGAATACATTCCATCTCAAGAAACCACTCTGTTGATCCATAAGAAGCAACTCCTCAACTGTTCAAGTTTTAGCATGAGACTGCAGCAATGCAGTCACATCTTCGGGCTCCACTTCTAATTCCAGTTCTCTTGATTTTTCCACCATATCTGCAGTTACTTCTTCCACTGAAGTCTTGAACCCCTCAAGGTCATCCATGATAGTTGGAATCAACTTCTTTCAAACTCCTGTTAATGTTGGTATTTCGACCTTATCTCATGAATCATGAATGTTCTTAATGGCATCTAGAATGGCGAATTCTTTCCAAAAGATTTTCAATTGGCTTTGCCCAGATTCATCATGAGGAATCACTATCTATAGCAGCTAAAGTCTTATGAAATGTAGTTCTTAAATAATAAGACTTGAAAGTCAAAATGACTCCTTGATCCATGGACTGCAGAATGGATGTTGGGCTAGCAGGCATGAAAACAACATGAATCTTCTTGTACATCTCCATCAGAGCTCTTCAGTGACGAAGTGCATTGTCAGTGAGAGATAATGTTTGGAAAGGAATCTTTTTTTCTGAGCAGCAGGTCTCGGCCGTGGGCTTAAAATATTCAGTAAACCATGTTGTAAACAAATGTGCTGTCATCCAGGCACTGTTGTTCCATTTATAGAGCACAGGCAGAGTAGATTTAGCATAATTCTGAAGGGCCCCAGGATTTTCAGAATGGTAAATAAGCACTGGCTTCAAGTCACCAGCTGCATTAACTCCTAGCAAGAGATTCAGCCTGTCCTTTGAAGCTCTGAAGCCAAGCATTGACTTCTCCTCTTTAGCTATGAAAGTTCTAGATGGCATCTTCTCCCAATAGAAGGCTGTTTTACCTGTACTGAAAATGTGTTGTTTAGTGTAGCCACCTTCATGAATGATCTTAGCTGGATCTTCTGGACAACTTGCTGCAGCTTCTACATCAGCACCTGCTGCCTCACCTTGCACTGTGATGTTATGGAGACACCTTCTTTCCTTAAACCTCAGGAACTAACCTCTGCCAGCCTCAGACTTTTCTTCTGCAACTTCTTTACCTCTCTCAGCCTTCATAGAATTGAAGAGGGTTAGGGCTTTGCTCTGGATTAGTCTTTGGCTTAAGGGAATATTGTGGCCTGGTTTGATCTTCTATCTAGACCACTACAACTTTTTCCATATCAGCAATAAGGCTGTTTCGCTTTCTTATTGTTTGTGTGTTCACTGGAGTAGCACGTTTAATTTCCTTCGAGAATTTTTACTTTGCATTCACAGCTTGGCTAACTGATTGGTGCAAGAGGTCTAGCTTTTGGTCTATCTTGGCTTTTGACCTATCTTGGCTTTTGACATGCCTTCCTCACTAATCTTAATCTTAGCATTTGATTTAAAGTGAGACACGTACGACTCTCTTCCTTTCATTTGAACACTTAGAGGCCATCGTAGGGTTATTAATTGCCCTAATTACAATACTGTTGTGTTCCAGGAAATAGGGAGGCCCAAGGAGAGGGAGAGAGAAACGAGGATGGCTTGTTGGTGGAGAAGTCAAAACACACACAACATTTATCGATTAAGTTTGCCTTCTTATATGGGTGCGGTTCATGGCACCCCAAAACAATGACAATATTAACATCAAAGATTACTGATCACAGGTCACCATAACATATATAATAATAATGAAAAAGTTTGAAACAGTGCCAGAATTACCAAAACATGACACCGAGACATGAAGTGCGCAAATACTGTGGGAAAAATGGTGCTGATAGACTTGCTCAATGCAGGATTGCCACAAACCTTTGATTTGTAACCCCCAAAAAAGGCAACATCTGTGAAATGATATAAAGCAAAGCACAATAAAATGAGATATGCCTCTATAAGGGTGACTCAACATACTGTTGCCGCCTTTAAGATGAAGGGAGCCATGTGTCAAGGAATGCAGGCAGACTTCAGGAGCCAAGAGTGGCCCCCACTGACTGTCAGCAAGGAAAAGGGGGCTGCGGTTCTATAATCAACACAATCTGAATATGGGCCCAAATCTGAGTGAGCTAGAAAGCAGGTTCTTTTCTAGAGCCTCCAGATGAGAGCTCAAGCTGCCCAATCTTGAGTTCGACTTTGTGAGACCTGGAGCAGAGAAACCCAGCTGAGTTCACTTGGACTTCTGATACATAGATCTGAGAGCTAATATATTTGTGTTACTTTAAGCCACTCTGTTTGTGGTGACTTGTTACACAGCAATAGAGAACCACTACATTACTCCTTTGGTATTGGGTTGGGAAGGTGGAAGGAGGGGAAAATGATTGCCCTTGAAGTTTGTTTCCCTTATATGAGTTGTACATAATCATGGTTCCTTTATATGAACAATCCCAGCTAAATGATGGAGACATTTCTGTCCCCTTTCTGTTGGTTGTCCTGGATTCCTGTTTAATACCAGTTGGGCATCAGTTCCCTCCATGTGGCAGGTGTCCAAAAGCTAGTTCTCCAAAGGGGTCCTATGGCTTGGTCCTGGCGGGAAGTTGGACAGGGGGGATCTGAATGATGTTCAATTTCTTTTGCCCCAACTGAGCACATTCCACCATACATATCCTACAGGCTTTGGCTGCCAGGGTTCTATTACAAGGCTGTGTCCATCTTAGGGGCTACCAGTAAAACTCCTAATACCCCTGCCATCTTCTTAGGGACCACTGACCTGTGAGAAACTCCTGCAAACTTTCCACATCAAGGCAGAGGATGCTACTCAAACTCACTATGTCTCTTCTGCCAGTTGAGTGGTTCACCAACTTCCAGACAAGATATGATCACAAGTTTCAGATTTAGTTGAGGGTATGGGATGTTATAAACTCTCTGTTCCTCCAAAAGGTGACCTATTTTTTCATGGTCCTCCCTTTAAACTCTCAGTGGTAAAAGTTATCAAACTGGCTGAACCTGTATTGCCCCTGTGGGAACTAGAGTCTCAAGTCAAGAACTGGGCCTAATTTGCACTTAGTCTTGGAGAACTGAGTAACTATTCTCAACAGGACAATATCCCCACTGAAATCCTCTAAGGGCCATAGCCTCTGGTAACCTCTGAGGACAGGATATCAGTTATGCTTCATATTATCCTGTTGCACAATTCTTGTTACAAATTTAATTCATCAGTGTCTTTAAAAAAGAGAAAAAAAGCCCTAAGGAACTAATAACAGTAGAGTTTATCTGAGTAAATACAAGCATGATTCAATATTATCAGATCTATCACTATAATCTTACCATATTAACAGATTAAGGAGAAAAACACTTGATCATGTCCAGATGCATAAAGAAGTATTTGATAAAACTGAACACTTATTCATATATTTAAAAAATTAAAAAACCTGTGAATAGAAGGAAAGTTTTATAGTGTAATAAAGGGCAACAACCTAAAACTTACAGCAAACATCAAACTTTAGAAGCATTTTTTTTGAAGTCCAGCATAAGGCAAGGATGCCCACTATCATTGCTACTATTCCCTGAAGTAATAATTGTTATAATGATTTTAAGACAAGAAAATAAGGGAATTCCCTGGCGGTCCAGGGGTTAGGAGTCTGTGCTTTCACTGCCCAGGGCCCAGGTTTGATCCCTGGTCGGGGAACTAAGATCTGCAAGCCACGCGACCTGGCAAGACAAAAAACAAAAAACAGGGCTTCCCTGGTGGCGCAGTGGTTGAGAGTCTGCCTGCCAATGCAGGGGACACGGGTTTGTGCCCCGGTCAGGGAAGATCCCACATGCCGCGGAGCGGCTGGGCCCGTGAGCCACGGCCGCTGAGCCTGCGCGTCCGGAGTCTGTGCTCTGCAACGGGAGAGGCCACAACAGTGAGAGGCCTGAGTACCGCAAAACAAAAACAAAAACAAAAACAAAAAACAACTGCATATATATATATATATATATATATGTATATATATATATATATATATATATAAAATATATACACACACACATATACATAAGAAAGGAAGAGACAAATTGATGATTTTTACAGATGAGATTATTATTTACATAGAAAATTCAAAAGCATCTACTGAAAAGCTAGTTATATTTATAAAACAAAATGCAGCAGTGTTGCTGGCTCTAAGATCAAAATACAAAAATCAATAATTGTCCCATATGTCAAAAATAACCAACTAGAAATAAAACAGAAAAAAGATATAATTTATAATAGCAATAGAAATTATAAATTACCTCAGAAAAAATAGCCAAAGATACTAGAGACCTAGGGAGAAAATGATAAAACATTATTAAAGGATGCAAAAGGGAGACCTGAAAAAAAAGGAACAATATGATATGTTCTCATTTGGGAAGAATCCAAACTGAAAAGATGTCAATTTAATCTATTAATCCAATGCAGTTTGAATCAAAATCCCAGTAAGATTCTTTTTTATGAATTAGACAAATTGATTCTAAAAGTGACATTCAAGAAGAGCCAAAACAACAGTGAAAAAGATAAGGACAGCTTTCCCTGTTAGATATTGAAACTTACCATAAGGATTAATACCCTATGGGCCAGCAATTCCTTTTATATGTATGTATATATGTATATATGGTGCTTACTGTTTATAGAGTCAATGTATAAAAACGTGGACTCAGTAGATAAACATCAAGTTGATAATTATGATTGTCTCAAGAGAGGGAGGGGAATGGGATTAGGAATGAGAATAGGGGAATTTCAACTTTTTTTATGTTCCCTTTTTTAAATCTATCCAAAGCAGAAATGACAGATGTGTACTATAGGCAGTGGTTACTTTGGATATTAATTGTTTTGTGAATATTTCTGCATACTTGAATCTTGCCAAAATAAACAAAAAGTTAGTTGATTAATTCTCCAAATAGAAATAAAAACCCTGTATTTATAGCCACCATTTGCTGGGTTTTTGCTTTTTAAATGATACTATCTCCAGATGTCTGCAAATACATGAGGAATTTGACCTAATTCTGTAATTTTAGACGGTCTCATAAATATTGCAAAACTTTTAGCATTCTAAACATTGTTTCTGAGATAAATCTTGTTTATTTTCTACCATTCTTTAAATATTAGTCAGTTGTCATTAATAAATGCAAGTATGAAATGGCTCTTGGACTAGCATAAAAGTCTACTGTGCATGTGTCTGCAGAGTTTAGGTGCCAAGAACATAAAGATGCTCAAGGTATCTCCATCTCTTAGAACAAAGGAGGGTGTCAAGGACAATGCTACGAAATATTAAGCAGAAGATGCCCCCAGAGAAGCCTCCAGGAAGCACAGCAAGGGCAGAGTGACATAGGACAACAGTGGAATGCAGGGAAACAGCAGCAGCTGGTCTGCATTTTTTCATAACGGTAAAGTCACAAACAACAGGAACTGTTTTTAGAGTGAGCAGATCCAGTGTGTTTTCTCATTCTTCGTTTTCTTTGACTTCTGCAGTATTCAGTACCATTACTTGGCTCCTGTGGTTTTGAGACACCACCATATGGTCCTGTGTTGGTTGGCCTTCTGGTCATTCCACTCATTCTCTGCTGTTTGTTCCCCTGCTGCCTTATCCCAATCTAGTCTCTTCTCTCCTTTGGGGAACTCATCAGATCTTAAGTGTGGAGCCAACCATCACCTTGATAGCTCTGTGGCCAGCCTGAGCTTCAGTTCTACATTTTCTGCCACTGAACTCTTCATTCTGTGGTACATCATCTAAAACTCAGCAACTCCTCAACTGCATTTCCTCTAGACTTTCGGTCAGCAATATCATTATTCTCTTTGGGTGGAAATTCAGAGTCATCCTGCTAGGTTCTATGATGGCAGGTAATATGACCATCTTGTTCACCAATAGGGGCCTTGGGAGTGCTTGGTACACTCGGTAAATTTTTCAATATCAATTCCTTGAAAGATAGAATCCTTGACTCATTCATCTCTTCCCCCAACACTCCAAATCCTATCACTTCATTTCTGCCCTTCTTTTTTGGTTCCATTAGAAGAAAAAGACTAATCCTATCAGTTCTGCCCTTTTGTTTCTGCTCTACTAATTCTGCCAGGATTTTTTCAGAACACAGGGACAAAGAGAAGGGGGTAAGTTGGTCCAGAGGAGGCTGGCCAGCCTATTCATGAATTTGGTCATGGTGGTGCTGTTAAAAACAGTTTGAAGCAACTCACTTGTTTACGTTCTTCCCCTCTGTCCACTGCGTACCCTGTCCAAAGCCCAAATTCCTTTGCTTGACATTAAAGGAACCTCCAAATTCTGATAATTTTTTCTTTTTCTTGGTTTTTCTTCTCCTTGGTTGTAAGTCAAACTTATCGTTTCTCAAATGGTCCTTTACATTTTCACTTCTGAGGACTTCCCTGGCAGTCC
Source organism: Platanista minor (assembly GCA_004363435.1). Taxonomy (NCBI): domain Eukaryota; kingdom Metazoa; phylum Chordata; class Mammalia; order Artiodactyla; family Platanistidae; genus Platanista; species Platanista minor. Next base: position 14,850 of record RJWK010026949.1, on the reverse strand, counting down.
AGTGGTTAAGACTCCATGCTTCCACTGCAGGGGGCGCAGTTTCGATCCAAGGTCGGGGAACTGAGATCCCACGTGCTAAGAGGCACGGCCCAAAAAAACCCCAGAAACAAAACATTTTCACTTCTGGACTTTCTGGAGAATATTTTTCTTGTGCCTGGCATATTCTCCTCTGTCTTAAGTCTTACCATCCTTCAAGGTACAAGATATATCTAAACGTCTCTGAGGCCTTAGTGAACAGCCTGGGTATTCACTGAGCAATCCTGTCTTCGAACTCTTGAAGCACATACCTGTTCCTTCACTTGGCATTAACAAATGCCAACTTGTATAATTTATCTTTTTAAGTTATTTTCTCCATCTCTTGAGATTTTCTTTTATCCTGTGTCAAGCACACGCTTTTACAACCAGAAACCTCACTATATTTGATTTGACAAAGAAATTTTTAAAAAAAGCCAAACCAAATCCCTGAAGATAATGTTAGCAATTAAATTAATTGAGCGACCACTATGTTTAAGGAAGATTGCTTTCTAGTAGGCTAGGGTGTGGGAGAAAGGAAAGATGTAACTTTATCAAAAAGTTCCCCGTTCACAAGGAACTAGTCACTTCTTTGCCAAAGAAGAAGCTGTTTTTGCGATGACTGTGCTTTTTGGGGTGAGCCAACACAATTCTCATGTCCTGGCTCATTTTTGAGACTGCCATGCCTATGTGCCAAAAGGGGCAAGTAGGTGAGTCTTTCAGTACTGAATGCCTAATATAGAAACAGATATTTTTAATGGGAATGAACACATTCATCATATAAACAAAAACCCACTCTAAAAGCATAAAGAGTAACTGTTCTTTACCCCACCCATCTCTAACGGTAACCACCAGCCTTTTATTCCTCCAACTAGAATACTGTATGCATCCCTGAACAAGCCCATACTGTGCTATTTTTAATCATACTTTAAAAAAAAAAACAACTCCAGCGGCTGGCGGTGCGGGCTTAATATATCGCACAGCTGTTAATTGTGGTTTCTTTTTTGGTAGCGGCACTTAGATACGTATTTGCCTGAGTTTCCATTGCGGTAGGGAGGTGCAAACACAGAAATACAAAAATAGCGCCAAGGGACAAAGAAGTCCCAAGCTTGGCGCACCAAACCAGGCGGCGGCGGGAAGTACCAGGGCTCAGCTCCAACCGGGAAAACGCGCAACCGACCCCGGCGGGTCCCGCGCGCCCACGGGTCCCGCGCGCCCAGCGCCCCTTCCCCACCGGCCGTGGCCGCTGGCCCAGTTCCGGGACCGCCCCCTTCGCCGAGGCTGTCGGGCCCAGCCCCGCCCCCAATGGGCAGGGGCGGCGGGGCTTGCGCGCGCAAAAGCCCGGATGGGCTGCGGCTTCCGGCGCGCTGCGCTCGGACGGTAGGGGGCGCCCATCTGGCGCACATCGGCCAGCTCGGCACCTTTGGGGGCCTGTGCTGCCCGTTGTGACTGGAAGGAAAATGGAGCAAGAAGCCTAGCCTGAGGGGTAGCTCTTACCCCTCTGACCGAGGTCCTGCCGCTTTCGCCGCTAGGAGCCTCCTTCTCCTCCGGACCTAGTGTGTTCGAGCGCCCTGGCGGCCTGGGCCCGGCGAGTGGAATGGTCGCCGAGGCCCAGGGCGTCGGGCTTCCGCGCGCCCCGTGACGGGAACGAGGTAGCCTCGAGGGACGGCTCCCTCACCCACGCCGCCGACTCCAGGCGCGGCAAACCCCAATAGTGAGCAGCAGGTATCGGCCTGGAAGCGCGTGGGCAGTTCTGGGTTTGCTTTGTGACTTGGGTCTCCCCGGTCACTCTCACCCCCCGCCTGTGCCCCGCGCGCAGCCTCTGTGCACTTTGTGGTGGGGGGCGCCGGGCATGAGGGTCTGTGGAGGTTTTGTTGGAAGGAGGCGAGGTTGTTGCCACTCGGGAGGAGGGCGGGTTTTCGGGGCCGCGCTTCCAGCGGGCAGGGGTTTGGGAGGGGGTTCCGCGGGCACGGGGGTAAAGGTCAAGTGCGCGGGGGGCGCTGCCGGGGGTTGGGGGGGGTGTCGTCAAAATAATGACAGGTGCCCGTTCGGTAGCTTGTATCTACCGGGCGCTACGTCTGGGCGAGATTGGGCTGGTTCTGGGGGCAGGTTGACTCAGCTTTTCCTGTGGGGCTGGTCAAGTTCGGACACGTTCCGCGTCGGCGGTAGGAGCTAAGTCCTGACTTGTCTCCAGCTGGGGCTATTTAAACCATGCCTTTTCCCAGCTGTATTCACTGGCTGTTTGAGAGAGAGAACCTGTGATCACCGACCTGTAGCATTTTCTAATGATCTAGGTAAGGACCCACTTGCTAATAAAAGCATTATTTATCTCATTTCTATATGATTTGTCTTTTTTTTTTATAGGTGTTTCAGTATGTCAAGTTTTTATCGTGTGTTTTCTTTTCGTACTCGTAGGCAAATGTGCAATACCAACATGTCTGTGTCTACTGATGGTGCTGTAAGCACCTCACAGATTCCAGCTTCGGAACAAGAGACCCTGGTTGGTATTTTTGTCTCCAGTGTAACTTTAACAAAAATTTATTTTATGAGGTGATCAACTAGATCTCACAGACCCCAATTATAGCATGGCTCTTTAAGTGAAGTTGTAGTACATAGCTTAAATCCCTGCCACTCAGGCATAACTGTGGAGCAAAAGTTAACTGAATCAATATTTATTTTCTTAGCTTTTTACCACACTGAATTAAAAGTCAGTTTCATTATCTTCTTAAGTATGGATGCTGAAGTTATGTTTATTATGTGAGTGTTTTCTGTGTTTTTTTTTTCTGTTTTGACCTGTCAGTATTTAACTTTTGTAGAAGTCACAGAAATAATTCATGCTTGTTGTAAAGATGTTAGGCATTACAGAAAAGTATAAAGTAAAAGCTGAAAATTCCAGTCTTCTGTTTTGACCGTATCTCCTTTTTAGATCTTTATGTGTGTGCATACCCGCGTATATATATACACATGTGAGTTTTAATCTGTCGTGCGTCAGTTTGCTTTACTAAAATAGGATTATACTAGAGATGTTAAGCAAATAGCATCTATGTCAATCAATAAAACCAACAGAATTCTTTATTAACAGCTGCATGGTAATCCACAGCATTAGTGTACCATTTAAGAAATTTATGCTTTTACCGATAGGTTTTCTAAAATTACCTTTAGTTTTTGAGTATTACAGATGGTGCTGTTTTGCATATGTATCCTAACACAAGTGTTATGTGTAATAGTTTTCCTCTCTGTCAAAACTGAATATTATCACTATTATTTTGCCCTTTTTTGGCAAAAGGTATTATATTATTGTTTAAATGTGTATTTCCCTAATCTCTGGTGAGGTTGGGCATCACATCATTGGTTAAATCATTTGTTTCTTTTGGGGTTTGCTTGGTCTTATCTATACACTTTTCTTTTAGGCTTATTGTGTTTTTCTTAATAATTTGTAATAGTTCTCTGTGTTTCAAGTGTATTTAATTTTTATCATTTACAAATGTTAAAAATTAACTTTATTTTTCTCATTGAGAATATTTTTATAAAGTAAAATTTGACTTTTGCTGGCTTTTGAATTTCATATCATGTTTTGGAAGAACTCTCCCATCCCAAGATTATCCAGATATACTGCTGTATTTTTTTCTAGCGTTTTTTACTTTTACATCTAGATTTTTCTCATCTAAAATTTATTTTTCTGTTCTTAAATGTAAGATTAATAATGGTATTGTCTTTTATAGTAGTTTTCTTATTAATGCATGTCTTTTAAGTGTTAATAAAAAGCTGATGGCTTTCCAGTGGAGACTTTTACTTTGAGTTGTTTTATGTAGTTTGGAGTTAATATAGCATATATAAAATTTTAGGAGGAAAAAAAAGTAAGTTTTTATGTTTTCTGGGATAATTCATTCTTTAAATAGCCTGAAAGTAAAGCGCATATGTAAGCACATAGGAAAAAACATATGATCAGAACAATTAATGATTCAATACTACCTTTATTGTGTATTTTTAAACTTTCAGTTATTAAATAATATTCTGTTGATTAGCTGGAAATAGGCAGTTTTCTTAAATCTAGTTTTGAGGGTTAGATCCCAAACTGGGTTGCTGTCAGATTTCAAAGTTAGACAGGACGGGAGTATATTGAAGGGAGTGCAGAGGCACCAGTCTGTATAGGGGTTGCTGTGTAGTTGTAAAGATACTTGAGTTTTGAAGATTTTGACACAGCAACAGATAGGGAGAAAGAGCATAAACACATTACATCCCTGCCCCCTTGCCAGTTATTTTCTCAGTACAACTTGCAAAGCCTCTAGGTCAGAGGCAGGCAAACTATCAGCCTATGGGCCAAATTTGGCCTGCTGCCTACTTTTGTGAATAAAGTTTTACTGAAATGGAGCCACATCCATTGGTTTACATATAATTTATGCTTCTGAGTCATACTGTCTGGCGAGAAAAGCTATAGACTGTTTACTGTCTGGCTCTTTAAAGAAAAAAATTGAACCCTGATCTAGTTGGCTGGCTCCTTCAATGCAGGTCATATGTCTTATTTGTCATTTGTGTGTGTGTGTGCAATATCCAGTGCTGTCTGGTGCATGGCAGAAGCTCAATAAATGTTAAGTAGATATTTGGAATGTAGACCAACTAAAAGGCAGCATGATATTATAGTAGGAAGAAAATGCTGGCTTGCAGTTGAGGGATGTGAGTCGCAGTCTCCAGATCTGTTCTTAATTATCTTTGTCAACTTGGGTTAAAGTTCCCCAGCCTTCAGGAGCCTAATCTGTAGAAAGAAAAGATTGGTAAAAGGACCCTCCGTAAAGATTTACTCTTTTCTCTCGTATTTTGTAATTTAGCTTATAGTAAGCTCATTGGGGTATTCCATTTACCGTTGAGTTTGTAAGGTAATAAGTAGATGATAGAAATAGCTGGAGGAGAAAGAATAATTTTCACTGCCCTGGCATGGGTACTGTTTTTGAAGGTAACTGATGATACTTGAGGATTCTGTGATTATTTGCATAATAATTAGATCCCAGCATTTTCTTCCCAAACATAGTCTGCGGTATTCAGTTTACATAGTCTATTACATTTAGTGAAAACATTATGACTTAGTTTTTGAGGTCTCTAACGTTGTGAGATAACATTGTGTTTGCTACCTTTATTGAAATTCTTTATGGATGAGTTTCCTTCAGGCTTATAGTTCTGGAATAATTTGGAAGTATAATAGCAACTCTTTGTTCTTTGTAGGTTAGACCAAAGCCATTGCTTTTGAAGTTGTTGAAGTCTGTTGGTGCACAGAAGGACACCTATACTATGAAAGAGGTAAGCTGAACTAAGTTAAAAAGATAACTTAGGGGCTTCCCTGGTGGCGCAGTGGTTGGGAGTCCGCCTGCCGATGCAGGGGACACGGGTTCGTGCCCCGGTCCGGGAAGATCCCACATACCGCGGAGCGGCTGGGCCCGTGAGCCCTGGTCGCTGGGCCTGCGCGTCCGGAGCCTGTGCTCCGCAACGGGAGAGGCCACAGCAGTGAGAGGCCCGCGTACCGCAAAAAGAAAAACAAACAAACAAACAAAAAACAAACAAACAAAGATAACTTAATGTCTTACTAGTTACATATAGCCATGGGGAGAAATTGGCCATATAGAGGGATTTTCAGTAAGCAGGAATATTAAGTATTGTGGTCATATGGACTATAATTTGAGGCTGAAAATTCAGTTTATACTCGAATTTCATTTGTCAGCCAGGAACGCAGACAAAGGGAAGCTCTTTAGGGGTTCTTAGCCATTTTGTGCTGTGAACCCACTTGACGCACTGGTAAAGTCTTAAGATTTAGCAGCAGATCTAATAAATGTAGTTTGGAAGTAGTGAGGAGCATAACTGATATTTTGAGACGTTTACATCAAGTGTAGTATGTATGATATGAAAAATGCTTGTGATTTTATTGGTGACAAAATCACAGTTATTAACACTTTGTGGTTTGTTGCCTATATTCATAATTGAAGGGCAAGCTAAGTTTCAGTTAAAAGTTAGTGAAAATACAGACAAACATTTTTTTCCCATCCAAATTAATGGACCCCCTGAATTCTATCCAAGGACTTATTGGGCATCCATGGATCACAGGTTAAGAACTTCTGCACTAGAGATACATGAGTACAGTATACTGATCTTTCTGGGATAGAGGTGAGCTGATTTGTGAACATATGTTCTATTTAATGGATACATTTCGATGTATTGTTCTCTAGATTTAAATTAGTGCACAGAAGCATGCTCTTCATTGAGAGACGGGCCATCTTGGGGAAAATTTCGATGTGAATGAAATGTGCCTCTTCCCCATCTCTCACACTTAGTTTATGGGGCTCAGATTACTTAAAACACTGAAGCGACCTTACTTACATCAGGATAGTGGGCAGGAAAAGATTCCAGACTCTTTTCCTTTTTAGCCACATTCAGAAGTTTCCTTATGGGATGTTTGGTAGAAAGAGTCTAGGTTCTCCTCCTTCTTCCTTTCCACTGTCTACCATCTCTTCCATCCATAGTCACATAGGAATATTCCTTTAAGTCTGAAGCCTGCTTAGCCATTTAAGTCTATAGACGGTGCTTGTAGGGAAGTCTCAAGGTAAATGATGTTTTGGGGATGTTAACTTGGGTTTAACCTTATATTATCATTATGTAACCAGTTAAGGAAACAAAAAAGTATGACTAGTAGTAGGTAGAAATAAGGAGAAAATTGATCAAGGTCATCATAAAGACTTAGAATGCTTATATTAAACCGTGTAACAGTGATGTATATATTGTCTGACACAGTGTTCAGTTGTAGCATCTTTGTTCTGTGGTGTGTGGGAGAGTAATGAAAGCTAGCATGGGGTAGTAGAAAGCACACTGGGCTAGAAGTCAGAAGACCGGGTCAGTTTCTTATTTCTCATATGGTGATAACAATTCTATGAAATATCAGAAGAATGAGACAGTACTTGTAAAAGTACACTGTAAACTGTAAAACACCATATGTGTTTAGGTGGTTGTTAATAGGTTTGTATGTGGATGTCTTAAAAATGTATCGCCTGCTTTGTTTTAATGGAGCACACAAAATATAATTTAACTGTATGTGCATGTTCAGGGTCATTATTTTGATTACTTACTGTGTAGATTATAATGATATCTTTAAGGGTTTATTTCATTCACTGAATTCTCCCAAACTGTTGTGTAGATGTAACTGGTCATTGTCTTCTCATCTGTGATGACCTCAGAGGTTGTTGAGGTAAATGGTGTGTAGGACTATTTACTAAATGACTCCAGGTCACTGCTATATTTTAGCTGATGTTTTTGAGTCTGCAGCTTTTCATTGTGATCAGTTAAAGTCTGCCAAAAAAAAAAAAAAGACACATTTTAAAGTTTAAGTAAATCAGAAGCAGCGTCTCTGCTTTGGTCAAATTAAAAGAAAAACATGTAAAATCAGCTTTTTTTTTTTAGGAGTACAGAATGGTTGTTATTTAGATGGTTATTGATGTGGTTGCTGGTTGTTTAACCCTCTTCAGATAAATGAGATGTTATTGAATGTATTTGAAACTAACATTTAATTTTCTTTAATGCTCAGAAATCATATTTCTATTTCAGGTTATATTTTATCTTGGCCAGTATATTATGACTAAACGTTTATATGATGAGAAACAACAGCATATTGTGTATTGTTCAAATGATCTTCTAGGGGATTTGTTTGGAGTGCCAAGCTTCTCTGTGAAAGAGCACAGGTAAGTTCTTTAGTCTACTGTAAAATGCCAGCTGGGCAAACATTTCAGTTCACCTCCATCCTCATTCCCTTTTGTCAGAGAAAATTGTTGTAATATATATAAAAGATGCTGAAATTTAATTTCTTAGTAAAATAGCATATTGAGAACCTGAGATCTTGAATCTTAAAAGCCTGGGTGTGAGACCCAGCTTAGTCATTTACTAGCTGTTAGACTAGGTAAATTGCCTTACCCTCTTTAAGCCTTAAGTTTCCCCTGAATATGAAGTAGGAACAATATAAATACCTTATGTGGAGGTTATAAAGAGGCAATGTGTAAAAAACATAGTGTTTGGCACATGGAAAGCATTTAAATATTAACTACAGTAACTGCATATTTAAAAAATATTATTATTGCAGTCACTTCCAAAGACAGTCTTTATAATACCCTGTGGTAATCGCTTAAATCTGAGCCCTAGTTACTTTGGAGATCACTTTCTTTGTCATATACCATTATAGCACTTAATCAACTGAATTTAACCCAGGTAACATTTCTAGAATTGCTCTACTGGGAACTGAAGACTTTTTTTTTTCCAGTCATCCTTACTTTACATTTGGAATTCCTTGTTTCATTTTGTTAGTTTCTTTGCAGTGTATCTTAATTAATGAGAAGAATACTTTTCACATGAAACATTTACCCAGATTCTACTAGTGTTTAATGCTCAATAATATTATAGCTAAAAAGATAGTTAAGTGGGATATTTATAACTTTAAAATAACTTCATTGTTATATGTATATATTCGTTATTGAATATTAAGAAAAGACAGAAAGCTAATGATAGGGGGAAAAAGGACTAATTTGTCATCGAAAGGTATTTTTACTTGTCATTTTTACAATGTATTATGCACAGATGTGTTTTAACCCTGTTGTGAACATACTATATTTAATTTCATCCTGCTTTTAAATTAACATACAAGCTTCTTTCCATTGACAGATGACATCTGTTTAATATTTATGTTATTTTATACTTGGCCTTGGGATATAAGCTCTAATTTTATAAGTTTAAGAAATAACTATATTGATAATTTTGCACCATCTTGAGTATTGAATCTTGATAATGTTTGGAGCTGTAATTTCTGATACGGAAAGCACAAATGTAAAATTATCTTTGACTTGAATTCTAATGTATTGAGAGGTTAAACACTGGGGAAACTACTGACTTGGGGAAAAGATATGAGTAGGAATATTGATTTTTTTTTGTGTGAGTTTAAGGAGCTGTATCATCAGTCCCAAGGATGAAAAAAATTAGTTGGGATTGGCACTTTCCCCTTAACCTTGAGAGTTAAAAATGATATCTTGTGACCAATAAATGTTCTCTAAAGTCATTAGTTGATAAAAAGGAAAAATGTACCATGACTTCGCTGAGTATTGGCATAAATGAATTGTTTCCTTATGCTCCAGGAGGGCAGAGATTTGTTTTTATTTCATTCTTTGTTTTTCCTGATTTCTAGAACAGTGACTGGTACTCAGGCTGTATTAAATGACTGTATTCTGCTCTATCTTTTAATAAATTTTCAGATCAAGAAAGAAAATCCGTTAGATGATTGGTCATAAAAGTCAAAACTATAATGAAGTTCCATATAATGGGTTTTGCATAACCTGCTACTTTTTTAGGCAGTCTTAGTCTATGCCTGGAGCTAGATAATTTCTTTTCTGTTTGAAAATAACGTATGTTGACCTGCCTCATGTGTTCACACCAGTTCTCTGGGGGCTTTTGCTAAAGTCTCAGCAAGGTATGTTTCAGGAAATGGAGATGTGAAATCTTTGTACTAGGGAGACCTTAGTGATTATTAAAAGTGCCTGTGTGTAATCATTGTGCAAATAATTATTATGGTGGTTTTTAGTGTCTAGAAGCTTATCAGTACTTGAATGTAGTGATTTAAACTTTGGGTTGTAGCATGATAGTTTATACTAATATGCATTTAAAAGTCTTGTTAAGTCTAGTTTAATACATTTTTATTTTAAAATGTACATCTCTTTTTCTCTCTCTACAAGGAAAATATATACAATGATTTATAGAAACTTGGTGGTAGTCAATCAGCAGGGTAAGTTCATTTTGAATTCCATAAGCATGTACTGTAAAAATATATTAAAGACATTCTGTGGATGTGCAGACATCTTATAACTGATTTTCTTTAAAAGTTGCTCTCGTTGTATATTTAATTATAGTAAGGGTCTGATAAGTTTAACAGGAAGAAATACATTTGAGCTAAAACAACATAATACTAAGTTTCTTATGCACATTTATTTGCAGTGGATATTTAAATATCCTATTACATAAATTTAAGCCTTGGGATATCAGGTTAGAATTTGTTTTGAAAGGTAGATAATTTCAAAATCTTCTGCATAGTAGAGATAGGAGCAAACCTTGAAACATATTCAAAGGCTTTGGGAAGTAATACAGATACCTAGGTAGGGCCATTTGAATGGAAAGGTCTTTGTCTTGTGTGTTTTTTATAATAGACAAAACTTTGTTTACCAGTTTGTTCAGGTGAGTGCCACTTTACTTCCCTTCCTTTAGACTTGTAGTTCTTAACTGGTTATTTTTGGGTTACATATCCTGTTGATAATCTGATGAAAGTGCTAGGTTCTTATTCCATAACGATACACCTAAACATACACAGTGATACGCTGGTAAATGTTTAACAATCCAGGGGAAGAGCCTTGATTTGTGGTTACTGGTTTCCATAATATAAATACTCTCACCATGACCATTTTCAGCCACAAACATGGAGTTGGGAAGAGATGTACGCAGTTTGCTTGGGAGTGCTGGTAGGAGCTGGCTCCAATACACCACAGGCTTTTTTTTTTTTTTTAACTTTATTTATTTATTTTTAGTTGCATTGGGTCTTTGTTGCTGCGCGCGGGCTTTCTCTAGTTGCGGTGAGCAGGGGCTACTCTTTGTTGCGGTGTGTGGGCTTCTCATTGCGGTGGCTTCTCTTGTTGCGGAACATGGACTCTAGGTGCGCGGGCTTCAGTAGTTGCACCACAGGCTTCTTAAAGTCCTTTTTTTTTTTTTTTTTTTTAATTTATTATTTATTTTTGGTTGCATTGGGTCTTTGTTGCTGTGCGCAGGCTTTCTCTAGTTGCGGCGAGCAGGGGCCACTCTTTGTTGCAGTACGTGGCCTTCTCATTGTGGTGGCTTCTCTTGTGGTTGGTGGAGCATGGGCTCTAGGTGCGCAGGCTTCGGTAGCTGTGGCTTGTGGACTCCAGAGCGCAGGCTCAGCAGTTAGGGTGTACGGGCTTAGTTGCTCTGCAGCATGTGGGATCTTCCCGGACCAGGCCTTGAACCCATGTCCCCTGCATTGGCAGGTGGGTTCTTAACCACTGCACCACCAGGGAAGCCCGAAGTCTATTCTTGATCTATAATTAAGAACTGTTCTCAGAAGCTTGTTTACTTTCCAGAATGAACTGACCACTCCTTAGTGCTCCCATTATTTTGTATCTAGATTTTATTGTTATATTACTTTGTTATACTTACTTATATAAGTGTGTCCTATTCAGGTTTGCAGTCTGCATTACACAGTACAGTGTTTATTAATATGATGTTTAGTAAATTTGTTGAATTGAATACTTATTCTTCCAAAGTTAGGATTTTAAGACCCAGAAAAGGGCATCACCGTCTTATCCCAGAATAGCAGTAATTATTAGGCTGGTGACTTGACATTTTGTTTTACAAAGCTCTTTATGAAATCAAATGAAGGCAAATAAACAACTGCAGTATCTGTTGTAGTATTTTCAGTTTCCTGAAGTAGTATTATCCCTGATGTAGTCATTCATTCATTTAAATCTTGCTTGATTGCTAGGAAAATTATATTAATGAGATGGTAACCTGTAGATGACTTATGTTATTTCCATTCTGAGTTTGTTTCAGGTTTTAGTTTAATATAATTAACTTCAGAACTCCTGTATCATTGTTCTCAGACTTGTCACATCTAGTGCTTCCTTTTTATTACATCTGTTTTGTAACATCTCTTACACTAAAACAAAATATAACCTATTTATATGGACAACTTAAATCAGTATAATGCCTTGCCCATAATATAAAAAATAAATAAACTGTTATGATAATGCGTATAATTTTAAAATGTTAATACTCAGACTGGGCTTCAGGGTTAAGATGAAAGTGTTTCCAAGGGAGTAGTAAAGGGTATTTGATTATGATCTTAGGTGATGGTATATATCCCACATCTGAAATTTTGACTTGAGCTCCAAGTCTGTACATCCACATACAGACTAAACCTACCTACCTGCAAGTTTTATCCACTTTTCAGTTTATCTTCCCATCCAAATCTGTTCATCATCTGAAGTTTTGAATGATACCACCCATTTATCCACCCAAGGTAGAATCTTGGAATTCTTGACTCCTTTCTCCCTTGCCTTGTATGTCAGACACCAGGTTCTTGTCAGTTTTTACCTTTTTAATTTCTCTGGAATTGATCTTTTTTCCATGTCTTAGTTTAGACTTTAATGTTTTTCATTTGTGTTATTGCAGTTGCTAATACTGGTTTTCCTGCCTCTGTTCTCTTTTTCTTCTATTTTGGCAGAGGGAGTTGTCACTCTTCTGCTTATAGTGACCATTTAGGGGTTCCTTATTGCTCGCTGGGTAATATACTTGCTGTGAACTAGCAAATCAATTTTATCTCTTAGATTAAACTTTTTTAATGGTGCGTGGCTGCAGCAGTGCCTTAGGGAGGAATGTGAAGTATTAGCTGGGAAGGATGCAGTGATTTGGGATTGGTGGCAGGAGTATTGCTTGTTGATACCTTTGTGCTGTTTAGCAAGACAGGCAGGATCCTTTATGATCCTGCTTACATTCCCATAGTAATGAGGTACCTGTAGTTCTTGCAACAAACACTGGTCGTTCACTTCTGAATGTTTTTTTTCACAGTGTTTCCTCAGTCTGGAATAGCCTTTCCCAGTTGTACTTCCACATATTCTACTATGAAACCTCTGCTGATTCCTTGTTACTCAGACCTTGCCACCGCATCTGTACTAAATAACCATTGCTTCGTCTTCTCGACGATTAATTTATCTTATAATACTTCTTTCAGTGTGCTTATTTTATTGTACTTTATAATTATTCTTATGTATCTTCTGTATTAAAATTGAATTATCTGTTTATATCTCTAGTATTCAGGACAGGATGGCACTTGGAGACTACACGTTCAGTGTTGGTTAAAAGGTTAAATTGTATGAGGAGTTTGTTTTAGATAACATCTATTGAATAACCCTTGCTTTCCTAGTTTGTGATTCTTTGTTTTTATTTTCTGTCAGAACCATCAGATTCAGGCACATCTGTGAGTGAAAACAGGTGTCATCTTGAAGGTGGGAGTGTTGAAAAGGTAATCTTGAACTCATTCTACTATGATGTTTCTTGAAAATTGGGAGTGTTTAAAACAATGAATTTTTAGCTTCTTGGTGTTATAAGTTTGTGGGTTTTTTTTTTGTTTGTTTTTTTCTCTCTTGAATGCTTAGGACCTTGTGCAAGAGCTACAGGAAGAGAAACCTTCATCTTCAGATTTGGTTTCTAGACCATCTACCTCATCTAGAAGGAGAGCAGTTAGTGAGACAGGTATATATGAATATTTAATTGGCACTTTCAAACAGCTTTTCAGTGTTCATTCTTTACTGAAATTAGTGCATTTAGGCTTAATGAAATTGTGCTTTTTTGGTTTAGATGAATGAACTTGAGTTTCTTATTTTTATATGATTTATTTGGTTTAAAAATTGCATTCTTAGCAACATTTTTCTGATTGACTACAGCAGGCACAGTTCACTGTGTCCTGCTGGATTTTATAGTTAGCCACCTCTTTGCTGTGCATGATAACAGAGGACAAGGATATAAACTCTATTTTAGTCATCATTCTTAGTCAACTTAGCAGTTAAACTATTTGTTGTTTCTAATAAATAAAACACACCAATGAGTTTAAAAACAGAGAAAGAGCATCTTAGAAATGAGGATGAGGTAAAGAAAATAGCTGAGAGCATTTTTAACAGAGAAAAGAGTAGAGGAGGAGGCTGTTGCCTGATGAAAGTCATGATAACTAAAACTGTATGATTCAGGTGAGAAAAAAGAGTTTGACAAATCAGTGAAGTAGAATAGATAAACCCAGAGTAGAGTTTTGTACATGAGGGCAAAGGGCAGCAAGTGCAGAGTAAATACATGGGAGTAGAACAAATGGTTATTTGGGGGGAAAAAAATCAAGTTATATCTGTGCCTTGTGCCAAAATGAATACTAAATGAGTTTAAAAGATAAATGAAAAAAAATGACAAGATATTGAAATAGATTCACTTTAAATTTGACAGTGTTAATATCCTTATTATGTTTCCAAAAGTCAATAAGAAAAATATTAAAAATCCAACTTGCAAAAAAATTTTTTTTTCATAGTAAATAGAAATGACTGATAAATAGGAGGAGGAGTGGATTTTAGTGATTTAGCTTTATAGATAACAAAAAATGCAAAAAAGGTGTCTTTTCTGTTCTTTCAAATTAGGAAAGATGAGGTTTTTTTTTTTAATTTGCTAACTATGTGTTGGCACTGATGCATTGTTCGTGTATCAATTCGTGTAAATTGGTTAACCTTTATGAATTATAAAAAGGCTTGGCGTTCTTACATTATCACAGCAAGCCACTTCTCGGAATCTATCCTAAGGATATAATCAGAAATGCAAAGATTATATGTAGAGATATTAATCGTAGCACTATTCATAGTTGAAAACATATATGTTGCTAGAGAATGTCATCACTCTAGTCCAGGCCATTGTCATCTCTTACCGAGACCAGTGCAGCAGCTTCTGATTTTCTGTTTCTAGTTACTTGCTCTTTCTGTCCTTCGTCACAGTACCAAAAGGGATCATAAGAGGTAAATTGGATTGTGTCACTTCCCCACTTTGTTTATTTACCATTGATCTTCAGATAAAACCCACACTTTTATGTTGGCTTACAAGGCCCTGATCTACCTTTAATCTGTTTTTTGGCCTTTTTCCCCACCTTCACTGTGTTTTAACTGCACTGATTGGTTCCTCATACAAGTCAGAATTCTTTCCTGCTTTAAGGCTGTTTGCACAGCTTTTTTTTTTTTT